>OMNN01051423.1:0-33043 GCA_900302755.1 Chromis chromis
TCTGCTTAGAAGTATATATATGCTTAGGATAAAAAGTCTCTCTCTGTGTCTTTTATTGCTGTGGTCTGTAACAGAGAGAGGAGGGGGTGTTGGTGTCTCATGTGTGTGCTTCTCCATTAAACACTGAAGATTCATGTGTCCTCCTTCCATGCTGGTCTTGATCAACCTGGTATCACAGATTGAGTCCAGATTTTGGGATTATCACTCCAGTGATGTAGGATTCTTTAATTTCAGGATTCAGAAGTGTTTTATTCATTGCTGTGGAGACGGTTCTGTGTGTTAGCAGGAGAGAAAGGTCAGGAGGTCATTGTGTAGAATGCCATCTCCTCTTCTCCGAGGCATGGGAATCATCAGAACTGACACTTTTATGTTATCAGATCTTGGTGTGGTAGGGAGACATCCCGTTGTCTCCTAGAGGACCCGTGAGTGGTACTTCTGGTGCAAACATCCAATATGCAGATGTTCCATTTAGGTGGGAGTTTGAGGCTAGCTGTCTTCTGAAATGGTCTCTTACCAGATTTACAGCTCTGAGGAACAGTCTCTGGATTATCTGTGTGTGACTTGGAATGTTCTGCCCTTTGTTCTGCTACATAACTTTATTTGTATAGCGCCCTTCGTACAAGATTTGCAGCTCAAAGCGCTTTACAACAAGGAATCATCCGCAATATTACAGTGCACTTAAAACACTTAAAACATTAACAACAAAGACTTACACGGCTTGCCTACACTACCACAAACGGCACTACCATCACCTACCTCTGCCTCACACCAACTGCACCAAGAAAAGTGGGGTGGGGATACAAACCCTGGTTTGGGTAGGGGGTAGAAGTAGATTATTAATGAAGAAACTTATTGGGGTGTACAGGTGAACGAACAAAAGGTGGATGGTGCTCCAGGTAAAAATACATCCAAAATTCAAACTAGGATGTTAGGGGAGACACTAGCAAGAGACCATGAGAGTAGCCAAACAGGAGGGCAACAGGACAAACTGACAAAGACAGAGGGATAGATAAGATTACTGAAACACTCTGAACTGATTCTAGAGATAAGACACAAGTAAAACTAATCAGGGCAATCAAAAGATAGGTTAAAAGGTGACAAAGAACAGAAGTAAAAACACAAGAGACACATGAGGAAAGGCAGTTTCAAAATAAAGCAATAAGAACATGAAAAGAGATGAAATCTACACGTACACAAACAGAGAGACACGGGAAACACAGAAAAGGAAAAGGAAAACGCATAGGAATGAATCACAAAAATAAAACTAGAAACCAAAACCTAAGACCACAACAAGATGAAAGGATTCTAAAATAGATTTTGCTTCATTTTTTAGTGGTGCTGATTATTTAAATCCTTCTTCATCTTCTACTTCCAGGGCTGCTCAGAGGCTGGAGCTTAAAGGCGTACAGGCTTACAGTGATTTAGACGGACTGCAGGGGCTCCACACTCTACCTACAGCCGTCGTAGACTACAGAGGAGTGCGTCTGTCTGTTCAGGGTCTGGCTCCCGGCTTGGAAGGCTCAGAGCAGAATCAGGAAGCCACTCCTGCCTCAAGGTACATCCTGCGGATCTGTTTTATGACCAGATCTGTGCCACTCTACAAGCCTGAACATTTTTTGTGGTTTTACCGCTTTGAGAAAGAATTGTGTTTCTCCTTCTGTCCTCAGAGGTTTGCTGTACGGGGTAAACGCAGGACCCCAGGAGTCCCCCCAACGCAGACAGCTGCTAGCGCTGCTGGCTCACGCTGCCAAATGCCTTTCCCTCCAGAGGCATGTTGTCGTAGCACCCAATGGTCACAAGGTACCACTGTTCACCGCGGTGGATGCTCAGGGTCTGCTGGGGGCCGACGGGAGGTTCTACGTATTGGATGTGTTCAGGACCTTCCCTGCTGACGCCAACTTCTGTCCAGATGTTGAGACAGAAGGTCAGTCAGTCACTGGAGAGGAGGAGAGTGATAAAACCTGCGATGAGGATGAAGAGATGAAGGGTTGTGCAAAAGAAGGCTGGCCAGAGAGTTATCATGAAAACTCTGGGCTTCCAAGCAGCTTTCCTCATGGCCTCTGTAGACTGAAGCCAGAGCTGGTGCAGGCCTTCATTCAGCACAAGTGAGTTCTATATTAAAGAAAATACTTTTAAACTAGTTTTTTTTTTTTTTTTTTTTTAAATATTACGAGGTTCAAGTTTTGTTTTGTTTCTTTTAGACACTGCCAGTTCACTCAGCATGTCAGGGAGAAGCTGGATGAAAATGGAGGCTTTGAAGAATGTGCAACAGCTGGTAGGAAGTGTTTTAATGGGTCTAACTGAGAGGAAACTAAAATTATAATTAATACAGTACTTTACATTTTATACTGGACAAATGTTTTTACTCTTGCAGGTGACTCTCGAGCTACTGAGGCTGTACGAGCTGCATGTAAAGACGTGGGCTCAGTCAGTGACATCATCTTTGAGATGCGCTTTAACCCAAATGTTTTTTCTCCAGGTATACACACCAACCACACACAAACACACACACTAGAATCTTTTATTAGAATACAATCTGATGGATCTCATACTTGTGCTTTGCATTTAGGGATATCTTTTCCTCCTGGTGAAAGCAAATCAACTAAGCTGCAGGAGAGGTTACTGAGGGAGGCTGCAGCTTTCATCATCACACACCAGATACCAAACTTTGTAAGTGGATCTGTTGTTGGCATTCTGTAACAGGCATATCTTATATTAAATTTACACAAGCTCATGATATGTATTTGTGTGTTTGCAGGTGCAGCATTGTCTGCAAAGCAACGAGGCTCCAATGGACGGAGCTTCTCTCAAACAGGAGCTGCACAAGAGAGGCATCAACCTCCGATACCTGGGCCATGTGATCAAGGCCATTAACCAGTCAGAACACAAGGAGCGCCTGAGGCATATAAGGGTTTGTTTTTCTAAAAGCAGCCAAACTTGAACTACTCTTTATTACTTTGACTGCTCTCTTAATAGTGCTTTCTATCATTCCGCTTTGTGTCTCTATCAGAGGTCGGTCTTAGGTGAAATTTTCATCCGCTCTACAAGAAGAGTGTTCAACTGTTTCCTCCAGGTACTTAACAGAGTTCTGTGATGAGAATGTTGTTCATTCTTAAATTCACACATCTGAAAGTTCATTCTTAAATTCACACATCTGAAAGTTCATTCTTAAATTCACACATCTGAAAGTTGGGTGGCACGTGTGCGTCCACATGCTCCAGAAAGAGTAAACTGTTGCCTCCTGTTGCGTCTTTGTAGGGTGTGGACGTTCCTAGTGTCTCTGCAGCTGTCAGTCACTTCCTCAGCTGCCTATTGGTTCCCCACTTCACACCCGCGTCCGTAGGGGAGGAAACCAAGAAGAAGTCGAGACGGAGAGGCCGAGGGACCGGGGCCGGGGCCGGGGCCTGTGAAAGCACGCCCTGGAGCACGCTCACCGGCTCTGAGCTGTGGAACCTGGTCTGCCAGGATGCTGTTGAAACATATAACATCTCTGACTGCCTGGGGTGAAGATACAGAATTTGTTTGTTCACACCTTGTGTTTGTTAGTCATGCTGCGGTTGATTGGTTTTATTGCAACTGTCATTTCTCTATTCAACAGCTCTGGCCTGAACCACCTGGTAGAGCAATACGGCCTTCAGAAGCTCTCCTTGCTCAGAGAGTTCTGTTTAAAGACAGGAGTACAGGTAACAGACATCTGAAATATGGATTTAGTGTGTTATGAGCCTGGTTTATAAATCATCAACTGTACACTGTATATTAGCAATGTAGCAATAGCAATTCAGCAACACTGAAGATTAGCTGGCATGTAAAGCCTTAAAAAGAAATATGGTATATTAAATGGTTAATGGATGTTCATTCTGTGTCCACACCAGTTGAGACTGAGAGACTACTTCCTCGACAACCAAAACAAAGCTCCCATTGGTCCAGATGACGTCCTTAACATCTTCCCTGTCATCAAGCATGTTCAAATGCCGACTGTGGATGCTTCAAAAGCGCTCCGTGCTGCACTGAACTTTGTTCAGAAGGGTAGGTCATCAGACCTTTATGCCTAATATATGTTTTTGAACAGGTGACGTGATTTCATGAATATGAATTCATTAAAAAATTTGAATTCATTCTCTGAATAATGAAACTTGTAACTGCAGGTCTGCTGGATCAGGCCCATGAGCACCTGAAAGAAGCAACCTACCTGTTTGGTAGAGTGTGTGATGATCTGCAGCCTGAGGCCTGTTATTGCCACAGCATGTTGGCCAAGGTGGCCTTCCTGCACGGGAAGGCAGCTGAGGTGGGATTACTGCTCCACAATGCTTCACAGTTACTCTCCCAGAAACATAATTTCTTAGCAGTGGTGGATGATGACTAACAACTTAACTGCATTTACTTACTGTTTAAGCACATTTTAAGGTAATTAATTTGGGTATTCAATTTTTCCTACTTTTTGTGCTACATTTGAGTTTGAGGGAAATGTACCTTTTACTCCACTACATTTAACTGACGGCTGTAGTTAATGGTTTAAACAAATGTATTGTTATATATTACCCTAACCACAATTTATATACATATAAATAAATTTTGTGATTAAATTTTGGTGCCCCCCCTCCCCCCGCTCCCTCCCCCCAAAGTATATTCGTCATTAATTGGACCCCAACATTCATCGCAGCGGCTCACTTTATACATTTTAGCATTTGGCGGAGGTGCTTTTCTAGTTTCAGTATGTATTCTAATAAAAGCATATAAAGCATATAAATTTCCTATCATCACTGTGTTGTTTTTAAGGCTCGTAGTGTCCAGCTCAAAGCAGTGGTGATCAGTGAGAGGGTGCTTGGCTTTGACCATCCAAACACAATCCAGCAATATGTGAGTATCGCCACACATTTGTACTTTAGAGTTTGTCCAGGAGTCACAGTGGGATTAATACTGTTGTGTTATCTGTAGGCCCTCTTGGGTGTGTATATGTATGCTGGAGGGGAGACCGCCTTGGCTCAGAAGTGTCTCCTCAGAGCTCGACTGCTTATGCTAACAGTTCATGGAGAGGACCATCCGTACACCGCAACACTGGATGTAGGTTGCACCAACTTAATATTCACTTTAGTCTCAAATGCTGTTCACCACTAGGCTGAGAACAGAAGCTTTTCACGATGTAATGAAAGAAAAAATATATGCGCAAATCCACTTTTTTAAAAATCATAATCTTCCCATTGTTTTCTTGCAGAGCTGTCTTGGGCTGATGCTAACAGAAGAGCAGAGGGGGCAGTTCTTAAAGAACGCTCTAAGACTTAACTCCTCCTTCTTCGGCCCCACAGATCTGCATACTGCTCTCAGGTAAGATTTCATTTTTAGCTTGCCATTATATGATACATAAAAAGCTTATGTCTTTACTGTGATCTGTTTTGTTTCCAAATCCTCACCAATCCTCTCCCTGGTTTCTTATGTCTGCAGTCAGCACCTGTTGGCCCAGTGGATGTGCTGCAAGGGAGACTACAGAAATGCAATGACACATGAGAAAGAGGCCCTCACTGCTTTCACCTCACTGGTCAGTAACTAGACGAGACAGTGAGAAAGCAAAGTGGACTGAATGTGTGTGCATGTCATCTTATGGTTATCTTCCTCCTCAGTTTGGAGAGGATCACCCACAGACTCGCTGCAGCAAAGAGTTCCTGAGCACCATAACCAAGCAAGCAGTGAAGGTGGAACGTACTCTGAGACAGGCAGGAGCTGACTGCACTGAGCAACCTGTGGAGGTACGTGCAGGAGCTCATGCGCATTGCATAACCTTTTCCAGACTTAGAAAGAAAAGAGGAAGTGTGTTTGACCTACCGGCCCTCTCTGTTCTCAGTGTATAAGCCCAACAACAGACACCATTCTGGAGCAGATGGTTCTGGTTACCGGGATCAGGAGGATCACACAGAGGTAAATATGCACTGCAATATACTGTGTGTTCGTTCCTTCATAAATTTATGTATTTATGGGTCTTCTGGGAAAAATGACCAAATCTGCTGGGTCAGAAATGTACATACAGCAACATGCAGCAACTGCTGACTTTTCTGAGCTAATTTGTAAAGGGTATTGATACACTCATCAGACTCAGCCACAAACATTACAATGGGAAAATCTAAAGAGCTCAGCAAAGAAATGAAAAGGCCGAACATTGATTTGACCAAGTAAGGAAAGTTTTTTGAGCCGTTTCAAAGCAGCTACAGATCCCAAAGTCATCCGTTCAGACAGCTGTTTGTAAGTATAAAGTGCATGGCACAGTTGTGTAACTGCCACGATCAACCAACAATCACTGAAAAGCAGTTTTAGAATGAATTAGAAGCTGCTGGAACACAGGTGTCAGTGTCCACAGTGTTTTACATCGTATTAGGCTGAGAAACTGCCATGCAAAAGAAACGAAATTGAGCTGTATGGCCACAATGACCAGAAATATTTTTGGTAGAGAGCAGGTGAAGTCTTAAACCCCAAGAACACCAAACCTACCGTCAAGCATGGTGGTGGCAGTATTATGCTCTGGGGCTGTATTGGTGCCAGTGGTACTGGTGCTTTATACAAAGAAGGAGGATTACTTCTATATTTGGCAGTAAAACCTAAAATCATCAGTCAGAAGGTTGGGTCTTGGATGCAGTTGGGTGTTCCATCAAGACAATGATCCCATACACACATCAAAAGTGGTAAAGAAATGACTAAATCAGACTAGAATTAAGGTTTTAGACTGGTCTCCACAAAGTCCTGACTTGAACTCCATAAATAACCTGGACTGTACTGAAGAAACAAGTCCGTATCAGAGCACCAACAAATTTAGTTGAACTGCACCAATTCTGTCAAGAGAAGTGGTCAAAGACACAACCTGAACCTTGTAGATGGCTACCAAAAGTGTCCAGTTGATTTGGAAATGGCCAAATCAATGTAGCCAAATATTACCATTGCTGTATGAATATTTTCAGCAGATTTTGTCATATTTTCAGAAGATCTATAATAGATCTATGAAAAAACAAACAAAATGCATGATTGCCTTTTTTTTGACAAAGACATATTTGTTTCAGTGATTCTATCATAGAAAATGCAGAGTTATAGGAGTATTTGGAAACTCAAGACTGTCAGGATGTACATGGTCTTTATAAGTGCATGTAAACTTTTGTTCACAACCGTATATACACACTCAAAGCTTGTTGAAGCAATGTGGTGATGCATGACTGATTGTGGACTTTAAAAGCTAATACAGATTTTAGCGTTTAAAAAACTCAATCTAATCTCAGTATATTGGCAGATGGTTTTACAACAAACAATATAAACAGTACATATCTTCAGACCAAGATGTAGGACATTTTGGTTTTGAAAAATAAACTTAACAAGTGAAATTTGGTTGCTAAACTCTGTAATAGGGACCTTAAGAATTTCTTATGATGTTTCTTGTTACTTAGGGGCCACCATATAGACCTATGTACCCATATTTTTTTATGTTCTCCTGTATGATTGTGTGTGAATAGATAATATAAAAAATGGGGAACTCCAGTTTTTAGTGAACTGAAATGACAAACGTGTGTAGACTCTCAATTAATACTATCAAATACTGTTTGGTCATGTGGCATTGGGTTTAGCATATTTCTATATTTTATCTTATGTTGAAACCCACTAATGGCTTTGTTGTGTTTTCATAGTGACCCGCTCCAGGAGTACAAACAGAAACACCTTGAACTAAAGGCTGCAGTGCAGAGAGAGCTGGGACTTATACCACCTAACAGGCCTACCGCCTCAGAGGCTGTAAACGGAGAAGAGAAAAGCTCAGAACAAGAAACAGGATGCGGGAAGGAAGCTGAGGATGGAGGAAACCCAGTAGCGGAGAATACCAGCGAGAGCCAACAGGAGCAGCCGGTGGAAGAGGTGTCTGTGGAGACCGCTGCCACAGTTTCTGCTAACGGTCATGGGGTGGAGTCAGCTGTGGAAAACCAGCATGAGGAGAAAACAGATGCCGAAAGTGAGGGAGCAGCTTCAGATGTTGAGGTCAAGGTAGTGAATGAAGGTGTTGAGATGAAGTCAGGGTCAGTTGAGGAAAACGGTGATATAAATGGAGCAGAGGAAGTCATTGTTAGCCCATCAGTCCTTAAGAGTGAGATGACCTGGGCAGCTGTTGTTTCAAAACCAGTCATAACCGATGAAACAGGAGACAAAGCCTCAGCAGTAAACGGAGTAGAAGACAGTGTCACTGTCAATGGAACTGCTGAAGAGTGAACCCATAGCAAACAAGTAAAGTTGTGCAAAGTCACTGCTGTAAGATAAAACTCTCCCAGGATCCTTGATGTGATTCAATCCAATGAACACGAACAACAGAATGAAATGACAGAAAGTGAGAGGATGAGTATTACTTTATATTGGAGATGTTACACTATCACTGATGCTGTCAGAGGGCTGTGCTGTCGAGCCTTTTTCTTTCCAACAATAAACTTTTCACTCTGGTGCATTTAACATGTGCCTTCTTTTCTTTAACAGACATCTTATTTTTAACACACATAAACATGGAATTTGAAGGCGTGAGTCTATTCAGCAAACAGCATGTCAAAGCAAAATAAAGAAAATTGTGAAATCATGTTTCTATTGAAGTAAGAGTAAAGTAGAGCAGGGCTGAATACCATGCAATAAAATGAAAGATTAATTTAAAAAAACTGTGTGAAGTGTGCATAATATGTCAGAGTTGAATCTGAAGGATGCAAACACAAGAAACATGAGCAGGACTTACCAAACCCATCATGTAAAAAGATCATAAAGTCTGCAGAACCTGAACTCTGCTTGCTATAGTGAACAATAATATTAAACACTGTGTTTAATTTTACTCAAAGCTACATAACTGAAAAGAATAAAAAAGAAAAAGTATTACTTTGAAAGTTTTCCTTGTTGCCATATCTGCTGCTACACAACTTGTTTGAAATATATTATGTAAGAAATATCATACTGAATCTTGTTGCTTCGCATATTTTAAAAGCTGCTGTTCTGCAGCCAACTTGTGAAGTCCCCTCCAGTAGAAATCTAGTTTTTTTTTAACCTTCCATAGGGTGTTTTTTACATGCTGGGACACGCATCATAAGAAACATAAGCAGTCAACGCCATGGCTGAGCATTTCCTCTTTGAACCTGTAGTGTGCTGATAACCGTCTCAAAAACACAGGAGTTTAATATGTAACAAACCTAAGGAACCAATCCTGTCCACTTGCCAGATGGGACTTCCTGTATCAGTATTCTTTGTTCAAACATGTATGGCCAAATTGCTCCAATATTACCACTTGCTATTGTGTAGCTGAAAGCAGTTGTACAGTGTTGGAGCAGAGTCGTAGGTGAGCTGGTGTGCTCAAGCTGCAGCGAGCTGTGAAGGAAGGCTGTAGATAGATGCAGGGACGTCATAGATCTGCATATTCTAGAGGGGGAACAATTGTAAAGTTACAACTAGGATGTTTTAAATCAGGAAAGAATCATTTTCAAGGAGAAAAACTTCTACATACATAACCCTGATACAGAGATGAGTTTTTAGGGGTTTGATCAATAACTGGAGACGGATTTCAAATCTTTGTTTTCAGAGCTCTTAACAGAAATGTTTTACCTTCCATGTATCATCTAACTCAAGCACATTTCAAGCCTCTGCAGGTTTACGTTTATTTTCTACAAACTGAAAACTTATTAAAAGAAGCCAGCTGTATTATGCGTGACTGACAGTAAAGGAGGTAAAACACTGAGAAACACCAGTACGGCTGCTTAAGCACCAGACATATAACAAATATTTAACATGTCGTTCCAGTTCTGTCATAGTACTTATTTACTGCTGCCTTAATGAAAGCTTAAATTAACCCCTTACATCCTGGAGGTCCCTGTTCCGGGATCAGACCATATATCTTACAAAAATTCACAGGTTGCCAAGCATGGCAGATTAATTGAAGATACTGCCTAGTAATACTGTGACTAAAACAGATGCAGCATTTGTTGTGCTTCACTTCTGTTGCAGCTGAGAACAGGTTTAATAACATTAATCTCACTGACTCATTGTTTTAAGGCTGTTAGTTACCTTTTGAATGTGAGGTTTTGCTGGCTTTTTCAGATGTAACTCTGGCCTGGTGATAAGGATAAGAACACTTATTGTATTTCAAAATTCACTGAAGCATCCTGTATCTATAGAGTCCAAGATTGTTCATTTTGGCCCCAGTTTGCAGCTGTTACTGACTAAATTTGGGGATGTTTTTAGGTGCTCAGGGCAGAAAGCATTAATTAATCCATGATTGTCAACATTGCTTATTCTGACCCCATGAAGCCTTAGAGCAAACTTACCATGATATTCACTCAGTAGTACGAGATTCAACTCAATTTAGAGCTTTGTTCATTTATTTAAAAACTGGTTATATCAATTGCAACAATACAAAAATGTCTACTATTGTCCATGTCCTGTCTCAGCTCTGTGTTTCCTTCAGTATAATCTCCAAATCAGGGCAGTGCTGGTACTGTGGTTCAGGCGACTCTGCCCATGTCGACTGTGGGAGTTTGTTAAGGCTGCTGGAAGGAAAGGTGATGACCGATGTGTCACTGAAGACGTCAATCAGACGGGACGGACAAGGCAGCTGCTTCTCCTCACACACATCCACAGCCTTACTGATGTAGCTGTAGTCCCGCTTGAACTCCCTCTCAATGGTCCTGTGGGTGGAACAGACAGCAAACGTCACCTCATCTCTCCTCCAGTTGCTTCAATATCATCTCCATCATGCATATCTTGTACAAACCTCTCCCTTATGCCACTGAAGCTGTTTCCAATCATTATCACCAGAGGCAGACACTGTGCGCTCCAGTTCTTCCACAGCAGGTTGTTGTACAGGGCTTTGCCACAATGCATCAGGTAAAAGAGTGTGGGCTTTGTAGCGAGGCGCTTCCCCTCCTGTAAAATATAGTGAGACAAGATGACAGTCAGTGAGTAATGAAAATCGACTCGCATCAAACTGAATCTTACAAGAAGCCTTAAGCTTCTGGTTTTTTGTGTAATTGTGACACATTCTTGCACAATGTAATCTACTCCCCTCAAAAACTTTTTAGGCTCTACAAATGAGATGAAATGAATGACCAATAATGTCCGTACAACAGGAACAAAAGAGCTACAGTGGTGCTTCAAAGTTTGTGAAACCTTGAGAATCATCAGATCAAGTCCCAAAAGTAGATAAAGAGAACCTAATTAAACAAATGAGACAAAGTAATTACACTTGGTCATTTATTTATTGAGGACAATGGTCCAGTCTTACATATCTGTGACTCATAAAAGTCTGTGAACCTTTGCACAGTATTTGATGGGTTGGTGTCTTGCTCACTTTCTCTTGAGATCCAGTTCACAGACAGATGTTGTAACAGTTTCCATTAGAACTGGTTGGAATTTTTCAGAAATCATTGTTTCATCAATCCAACCAAACTTCAAAGTCAGGATCAGGCTCTTATGCTGGAATCCTTTCTCCAAACGTAGCAATCAAATTAAACCAAAAAGTTCTATTTTGGTCTCACATGTCAACAAAATATCTTTCTAATAGTTCTCTGGCTTATCTGTGTGATCTTTACAAATTGCAGACAAGCAGCAATGTTCCTCCTAGCAGCCCTACCATGCACACCATTGTTCTTCAATCATCAATGTTAGCCAATGTGAGAAAGAGGCTTGCAGTTGCTTAGAAGTCACCACAGGTTCCACTGTGAGCTTTCAGATTATTACAAGCCTTGCTCTTGGACTGACCTTTGTTGGCTGGCTCCTCCTGGTGAGGGCAACAGTGGCCTTGACTTTCCTTCATTTGTACACAGTCTGTCTGACTGTGGATCTGTCTGTGAATGGGTGGAGTCCAAACTCTTTAGAGATGGATTTGTAACAATTCATTTTCTGGGGTTCTCAGAAATCTCTTTTGTTTGTGCCACGACACAGTTCTTTTGTGAAGGTCAGACTTTGATAGATCCCTGTTCTATAAATAAAAATGGGTGTTTGCTCAAACCTGAGAACACCTGATTTTAATTTCACTTTCACATTTACTGCTAATCCTAGAGGTTCACATATTTTTGCAACTCCAAGATCTTTAATATTGGTTCATTTTCCTCAAAAAATAAATGATTGTGCATCATATTCTGGCTTCATTAATCTAATTGGGATGTCTTTTTTTAAACTTTTGGGAATTATATGAAAATCTGATGACATTTTTGGTCATATTTCTGCAGAAATAAAGAAAATTCTACATGCTAACTAACTTTTAAGCACCACTGTATGATTTGATTTGAAAAACGGTTGCAACTTGGTAGAATTGTAAAGTATTTGAAATGTGCAAATAAATGGCACAGTTACTGTTCATTGTTCACCACACTGTGCATGTAATAACAGTGTTCCCACAGAGTGAAATACAACAACTGACCTCATTCTCTGTGAGCACAGTCAGACCCAGCTCTCTCAGAACATCCATCTCTGCTGAGGAGAATGCAGGATCATAGACAGAGCAGTCCTTCAGGGGAATCTAAAGGGAGACAAACAGTGAGATACAGAATTGATAAAGAACAGGGTCTCGTGTCAGTGTTTGTAATCTCCTCTGACCTGTCCAGCATCCAGCAGCAGCATCAACATGGCCAGCTGGTATCGAGCTGCGACACATGAGGAGAAGGAACCAAGGCCATAACACACACACTCCAGCTGCTCTTCAGCTTCCTTGTTGTCTGGAGGGTTTGAAACGGATACTGCCACCAACAGCTGCTCTGAGGACAAGAACCTTCACAGTCACCAAGCTGCAAACTAAATCATTCCTCAACCAAGCCACATGTTTGATGGTAACTCCACCTCTCCATCATACTCACCTTTCCACTCCTGCCAAAACTCCTCACATCTCAGCTCAGACCTACAGAAGAGAAATATAAACCGGATTATAGGACTTTGTTGGGTTTGTTCACAAGCTTGTGGTGAAGGTGTGTTTTCACATCGGTGTCTTACACTGTGTCTCTGATCCGTTTAACAGTTTTCCCGATATCCAGCTCTTCCTGGCAGCATGCTAAAGCTGAAGACACCTGGAGAGACTTAGATTTCCTCGCTGCTCCTTTTCTTCTCCGAGCCACCTGCCACTCATCTCCGATGTCCGACATTTATGCTGACTCACTGGTGCCATGTACACGTGTCATAATAATACTTGTTTTATTGCCTAGGTTAAGTTATTATTCAAGTGATGTGTGCGTTTGTTGGGTCTGCAACACGTGGGACTATTTTGAGTGTGACACACGTTCCCTTTTCCGGTGTTACGGCAAATTTTGTACCATGTAAAATATAAGTCCCGAGCGGTATTTATTTATTTATTTTTAAACATTGTAAATTTACTGAGGGAAAATCATAGATAGTATATATACAGTCTATAATAATGCATAGCTCGGCAATATTGTGCAGTCAGCTCATATTTGTAGTTTCAGATAACATTGTTGTTTCTTTACGGAAAACGTAAACGTGATATGCGTTTAAAAACTGGTGTTGCCATATGAACTTCAATGAATTAAAGCTAAAACGGGATTGTTTTCTACTACAGCCATGTTTTTTCTCTGTAAAACGCTCGGTTTACAAGCACTCATAAAAGGGAATGCAAAAGTAATGAACCTTCGGGCCTCCGTACATGCGCAGACCACCACAAAGTCGTTGGGGTACCAAGTTTAGCACAACACCAACTTACCCCGGAAGTACTTGTGATTTCGCATGTCAAACGAAACAACGCTAACTGGATTACTTCTCATTACTGCCTCAGAAGAAAGCATGTATAATTAATCTCCGGGTGATAAATAACGCTTCAGGTATGTAAGAGAAAACTGCCTTTCATTATTTCCCAGCACACAAGTTTTTCATGTAAAGCGCGCAATTTATGATACATTACTGGCTAACGTTAGCTGTTGCTAGTAAATGTTAGCTTACGTTGCGTTCCCCCATAGAGGCAGATTTCTTCAGTATTGCAGCATAGGTATTACCTAACTAGCCAGCTGAGATGATGGTGTTTATGCTTGTAATATATGTATATAATATGTATTTTTCTCTGAGTTAATATTAATGCATTGTTGGTTGAACTTAATTGTTGTTGACTTCATTTCTGGAAAAGCTACCGCTACAAATTTCATTAAATTAACAAGACGTACTGAAAGTAACGTTAGTTTCACAAAAGAACTTCCCTTTCCATATTCTTTCGTGAGCTTTTGCCCACAACTCTTAGGTTATATCAACAGATTGAGCTCTCTCGTTTGTCCTGGAGATCATCATTTGGACTTTTTACGCTCCTCTAACTGTCCTGTGATTTTGTTTGTTGTAATACCCAGAGATGTCCATGTCCCACCTGTACGGGCGGAGAGATGAGGAGGAGGAAGGTGTGGAGATTGAGAGCTTCGAGGTGACAGACTGGGACTTGGCCAATGAGTTCAATCCGGACCGCCGCAGACACAGACAGACCAAGGAACAGGCCACTTATGGCATCTGGGCTGACAGGGATTCAGACGAGGATGAGAGGCCGAGCTTTGGTGGCAAGAAGTAAGACATTTGATTTTGTTGCTGCTTCATCTTAACTATAACAATTAGTATCAGAATGAGTTAATTGTAGGACTGGGCAATGTGTCTGAAAAGGTTATCATGATAATTTTTAAAAATCTTAGTCAATATCGATAGTTATTGATCATTATGAATGACCTATTTTAAATAAAGACCTTGAGACTAAAACATTAATTTGAGTTCATACACTTGAACCTAATTATCAAGGTACACAGATACTCTTTTTAATGTTAACACAACAATGAATTACACACACAGGTACATACATTTTAGCACATAAGTAAAGGGTAAATTAATGATCTGATTATGATTGGCTATTTATGAGACAGGGAGGGAATTAAATTAATCATAACACTTTGCTTATTGTATGGATGGCGTATGTCTATCGCCAGTACATATCACTTTGTTGCCTAACAAATTGTTTGTGTATTTGCTAGATCTAAAGACTACACTGCTCCAGTGAACTTTGTGAGTGGTGGTCTGCGTAAGAGTGCAGCTGAGGAGAAACAGCAGCAAAAAGGAGAAGGAGGCTCCGATGACTCTGACGACGATGCCCCTGCAGCGCCTCCCCCTCCTCGTGGCACTGCACCCAAAAAACTCCAGATGGTAAATTTTGTTGTGTGTGCATTTTTTGCTCATTGTTATCTGTAATAGAAAAAATAGAGGAACGATGATATGACTCGTAAAATGCATTGTTTTCACAGGGCAATTTCCGTGGGAATCAGTCGCAGAGGTTTGCAGGTGGCATACAGTCTGGACAGGGTATTGGCAGCTGGGAGAAGCACACAAAGGGAATTGGACAGAAACTCCTGCAAAAAATGGGCTACCAACCAGGAAAAGGCCTGGGAAAGAATGCTCAAGGTGGGTAATGCTGAGGAGGTTATGATATTGTGACGGTCTTTAATATTGTGTGTATTTTGGGAGCAACAGAGTAGCGCTGATATACTTTGATACGGCTTTGTCATTGCTACAGGTATTATAAACCCTATTGAGGCGAAGGTTCGCAAAGGAAAGGGAGCAGTTGGTGCTTATGGCAATGAACGAACCCAACAGAGTCTTCAGGACTTTCCTGTGGTTGACTCAGATGAAGAGGAGGAAAAGGTGATGTGTTGCTTCAACGTTGTCTTTCCTTATTTCCCTCCGAATCCACAACCGCTTTTGTTGTTGTTGACTATATAGCAGAAATTATACTGTAGTCATTATTTTGACAATATTCTCAATTTCTGTCTGTGTAGGAGTTTCAGAAGGAGCTGGGTCAGTGGCGTAAGGATCCTGCAGGCTCTGCAGGAAAGAAGAAACCTAAGTACTCCTACAGAACTGCAGATGAACTGAAGGCTAAAGGCAAAGTGGCAGGACGGACCACAGCAGCGTCTGCTGGAGAGCTGGCGCAAGTCAAGGTATGATAGAATCTTGCATTAATGCCGCTTTGCTCCACATTATAGCCTTATAGAAATGCTTGCAACATTTCTATAAGGCTATAATGTTCTATAATGCTGTATAATGTAGATGAAACTGTTATATTAATGTAATCTCATGGATGGCTACCATTTTTGTTTTTGAAAGTCATTTACCCCATTTCTCTTACTGCATTCAGGTAATCGATATGACTGGAAGAGAGCAAAAGGTATATTACAGTTACAGTCAGATGTCCAACAAGCACAGCGTTCCTGATGAAGGTCCGCCAAGTATGTCCACTCGGGATCAGAAGGGATCTGGCTTTGCTCTCCCTGAGCTTGAACATAACCTGCAACTGTTGATAGATCTTACTGAACAGGACATATTACAGGTATAAAGACCCAAACTTCCTCAAAATATTTCTGTGTAGATTTCAATGTACCATTCTGTCACTCCTACCACTTACTAGCATGCTTTTTAAAACTTTTTTTATTACCCTCTTTTGTAGTCTGCCAGACGTCTGCAGCATGAAAAAGATGTAGTTGTGTCTCTGAGCCATGAGTCACGAGCATTGCAGCACAGACTGGATGCAGAGCAAGATGCCATCCAGAGAATGGAAGCTGTGCTGGGATTGGTGGAGCGTTTTCCTTCTGGGGAGACGGCACCAGGGGAGGGACCCACCGTGCAGGTACGTATACAGACTTGTTGCAGTTCATAGGCTGTTTGTTAGCTCCTGCTCTGTTTTCATGTTCATAGAGGTAATTTTGGTTGCTTTCCTTGCCTTTTCTCAGGAGTGTGCTCGGATCTTTGAGACCTTACAAACTGATTATTATGAAGAATACAAGACAATGGGACTGGCAGACCTGGCTGTGGCTGTTGTTCATCCATTACTCAAAGAGAAACTTTGTTCCTGGGACCCTCTGAAGGTGTGCTTTTGTAGTCATTTTCTTTTGAGATATCTACATACCCATTATGTGTAAAATTCAGTAATTATTAAGCAACTACCACTTCTCTCAACTGTTGTCTGACTATTACAGGACAGCTCATATTGTCTGGAAGACATCGGTCAGTGGAGAGCAATCCTTGAGTCCCGAGACCTCCACTCCAGTGGCCCAGATTCAAATATGGATCCTTACCACAGGTCATTTTAAATCCACAAATGAATATTAAGCTGTGTTCATATATTTATATGAATAAATTCCACTGAGTTGGTGTTACAGCCTGTTTTTACGACATGTGTTTGTGAAATGTGTGCTCTTTGTTTGTCCAGACTGTTATGGGAAGTGTGGATCCCAGTGATGCGGACTTGTGTGTCAGGCTGGCAGCCTCGCATGGTCGGACCAATGGTGGACTGTGTGGAAGTGTGGGCTCCTCTTCTGCCCCTGTGGATCCTGGATCATATATTGGAGCAGCTGATTTTACCCCGACTACAGCGAGAGGCAAGACACACACACAGATGAATAAGAACTTACACGTTAGAGTATTTCACATGACTTTCTTGTGGAAAACAGTTAGCTTTAAACTTTCATCAACGGCAGTAGCCTGGCTCTTTACATGTAAACCTCACACTTTGTTTCCTGTTTGGTAGGTGGATAACTGGAACCCTTTAACTGACACAGTGCCCATCCACTCCTGGGTTCACCCATGGCTGCCTCTGCTCCAAACACGTCTCGAGCCTCTTTACCCACCAATTAGGAGCAAACTGTCCAACGCCTTGCAGCGGTGGCATCCCAGCGACGCCTCAGCCCGCCTCATCCTGCAGCCGTGGAAAGATGTTTTCACACCAGGTGCATGGGAGGCTTTCATGGTGAAAAACATCATCCCTAAACTAGGTACGTCTTCATCAGTGATGGCCTTAAATATACCAAAGCAAAGGATGAAAGTTTCTTCAAGTGATGGCTCCTGTTTCTCTCCACAGCTTTGTGTCTGGAGGAGCTGGTTATCAACCCTCACCAGCAGCAGATGGACCCATTTAACTGGGTGATAGACTGGGAGGGCATGTTATCCCCCTCCAGTCTTGTATCCCTGCTGGACAAAAACTTCTTTACAAAGTGGTTGCAGGTCAGTGAATGTACTTACACCGTGGTAGTTCCTTAATTGTTTTTTGCATATATTTGATTTGATTAAATCTTTATAACTTTTCGTGTCTGTGTGTGTTTTGTTGATTGTAGGTCTTGTGTTCATGGCTGAGCAACAGTCCCAACTATGAAGAAATCACTAAGTGGTACCTCGGCTGGAAAAGCATGTTTAGTGACGTCTTGTTGGCACAGCCCCTCATTAAAGAGAAGTTCAATGAAGCATTGGACATCATGAACCGTGCAGTGTCTTCGGGCATGGGTTGGTACCACACAGTCTGGGGATATATAGTAAACACAGGAATATTATAGAGCAGCCTTGGTTTACATATATGATAATAAAGCAACTGAGCATTTATAACCCTCATTCTTTTTTGTGTCCACAGGTGGTTATATGCAACCTGGTGCAAGGGAAAACATTGCATATCTCACACAGACAGAGAGACGTAAGGACTTCCAGTATGAAGCTATGCAGGAGCGCAGGGATGCTGAGAGCGTGGCTCACAGGGGCATCAGCGCTGGTGTGCCAACTAACTTTAAAGATCTTATCCAGACCAAGGCAGAGGAGAACAACATAGTCTTCATGCCTTTAGTGGCCAAACGGCATGAGGGAAAACAGCTGTACACATTTGGGCGTATTGTTATCTACATAGACAGAGGGGTTGTGTTTGTGCAAGGAGAGAAGACTTGGGTGCCCACATCTTTGCAGAGTCTGATAGATATGGCAAAGTAAGCATGGACACACGAAGTCTGTGGTCTGCCAAGTGTAAAAAGACAAAAAGTAGAGCGAATGTTTGTTTTTTGTAACTACAGTATGTTGAATATTTGACATAGATCTGTTTGTAAAATTTTAAAGTGTCATAACTGTGAATAAACCATTTTTGAATGTATGTGGCCTGCTTTGTTGCTGTTTTAATAAGAGTTGATACAAACATATATTACATACATAATACATATATTAAAGTGCTGTACTTACACACTGTAAAGCAAAGCGCATGCATATATATGATGGGTGGTTTTCAGAAGGTGTTTCAGGCATTCAGCACAGGTAACATACATTTCTCTGTAGCATATCTTTGTGCAAATAGTCCTTACATATTAGTATTAGTCTTAACCTCTTGATAGTCAGGGACAAAAACAGTAACATAACTGATATTTGATTAATTTTCCTCTATTTTGTATAGATACTTTCACATTTCCATCATTGTTTTCTTATTTTTTCCGTTTGTATGTGTTAATATGACAGCAGCGGTCAGGGGAGGGTGGCAGTGTAGCTGCCGCTAGCCTCAAAGAAAGAGAAGAAGAAGCTGCTACTGCTTCCCCCAGCCGGTCTGAGGATTTTTGGCACGGCAGGGCTTCCGTACACAGTCGGCGCCTTGCGTTAGCGTCCAGTGTTCTGTGTGTATTTCTGTTTTAAAAATTTCAGACGTATTTTTACACCAAGAAGGTATGCGAATATATATATATATATATCACCGAATATACAGTGTATCGATTGTTTGATATCTATGATGAGAACTTTGTCTTTATTAGTCGGCCAGCTAACGATTGTCTAGCTAGCAATGAGCTAGCCTGTCTTAGCTACGCTACAATGCTAACATTAGCCAGTATGCTATTAGGGAAGTATAAACTAGTATAAGGTTTTCACAACGTATCTTTTTTTGTATATATTCATATTTTACCCAGATCCCCATGTCTTCAGACGCTTTAAAGAAGCGAAAGTCAAAGGTTCTCCGCGGTGATGGAGGAACCCCAGAGATGAAGCGAGGTCGCGGAGAGGGGGACACGCAGGTAACGTTAGGGCACCGATCGGAGGGAGCAGATGAGGGTCACAGGGGCAACAGGGTGCTGTGATCTATACGGAGTCTTCTGCTGAAATGCTGGAGTCAAGGCCCAGTGTCAGGAGCAAATGCCCACACTGGCAACGTGTCATTGGGCAAAAACAGAGAAGCTCAAATCTGTCGTGAAATTAAAGGGCCTATATGATGAACTTCTATTGTCGCAGTGTTTTGCATGTCTTCAGAACTTGGAGGTGTAACATTAAAGCTGTGACAATATGAAGCTGCTTACTACTGCTATTCCTCTAGCCCCCTCAACTAGACGGCCTTCAGGTCCACATCAGCTGCCTTGTGGTCAACTGTGCTCCTCCGCTTTGTCAGTCACTTAAGAGAGCAGATGCAAAGAGAGTTTTCTTCCTAAAGAGGGCGTGGATAGCAGCAGATCAGCTGTATTACAAGTTGCAGACACTGAAACAGCCCGTTTAGAACAGGGGGCGATATCATCATTGTAGAATGAAATAATCCTTACAGTATTTTGAGCTGAAAACTGAAAAAGAAACCTTTCAGGGACAAGTGAGACTTTAATTAATTTGCTCAAAAAGGGCACAATATGGAACCTTTAAAATAGTTAAACACTGATGTGCTGAGTAATGTATATTCTCTCAACTGTACGCACATCTAACACTGAGACATGTATGAAGTGAATTGGATTCAAAATATAAAATATAGATACTACTGAGACTAACAATGAGTTATTTCTGGGTTCATCAAACACTTACTAACTTGCATATAATGCAGTATCCATCATATCCGTAACGTCTAGCCTCAGAAATAATCACGTGAGTCAGTTTTCTAACAAGCCAAGCAAAAATCTAAATATTATGTCTTGTGAATGTATTTTACTGGTTATTGTGTTATTTTGTCCATCTCCTGTTAAACTCAGACCAACAACGTAGGAAAATATGCTTTTATGATTTGGATGAGGGTCGTCATGTGAAGCAGAGGTGCACCGTTTGAGCAATACTAGGTTGAATGTACATTCTCTGTTTTTAAGCACTATGATTATGTTACCAACCAGCTACGCAGGAACTAATTTGGGATATTGAAAGTGTGAGATATCAGTGCTGAATTTTGAGTCAAGTTCACCCTTGTGAAATACAGAACCGCAAGTAATTCAGTCACTCGCCACTGCTTTGACCACAAGTAAAGAACAATTGTGCTCTGAACAGAAAAAAGAGGGGGTTTAAGTCTAACTAAGACCAACAGGAGCGTGATATACTGTATATATTGATGTCTTGTCTTTTTTTCTAGGATGCGCGTGTGTATAGTGAGGAGGTGGAGCTGGATGGCAGGAGCCCTGACCAGGACTTCTTGCAGTACAAAGAATCATGTGAGAGCCTTGCCACACTCATGAGTGAGATCCAGGAACTTAAAGCCAGTGGAGCCAAGGAAGGGGTAAGGATCATACTTTCACCTTTTTACACATCCAGACTCCTTTATCGTTATAGACTGATTTGATTGTCAGTAATATTGTAAAAGCATTAAAGACTGTGGGGCAGTGGTGGCCTAGTGGTTTGTGAAGCAAACTTGTAACCGCTGGGTCGCCGGTTTGAGTCTCCGGACTGGCAAGAGGTTGAGGTGGGAAAGTGAGAGCGACCGCTTGTCCCAGTCACCACCACTGTGGGCCCTTGAGCAAGGCCCTTAACTCCTGACTGCTCCCCGGGCGCTGCACTGCGGCAGCCCACTGCTCCTAGTATGTATAGTTAAGGTTAACTTTGAATAGGATGGGTCAATGCAGAGAAGGAGATCAATAAAGGTTAGATTGTTATTATTATTATTATTATGACTACTCAAACTCATCAAGGTGGTTTGCTGTTTTGTCACACCCCCCACAGCAGAATCCTTATGCGTACAGTTTGTAGTGATTCTGTGTCTTTTCCATGATAATGAAGCCTAACTGGTTGTATTTCTTCTCAGTGTGTTGAGGTCGAGCAGAGGCGTATGCAGAGCTGCATCCACTTCATGAATCTGAAAAAACTCAATCGTCTGGCTCATATGCGACTAAAGAGAGGCAGAGACCAGACACATGAGGTAATTCCCACAGAACTCTTACATACTGTTTATGAGATATTAAAAGAAATACCAGCTGAGGTTAAATAAACTCTGTTCCATTTATTTGGTTAAAAAAAAAACGCTGCCTCAACTCCCTTTTGTGCTGATCACCTAAGGAAAGTTGAACACTGAGCACTTTGTTTTGTCCTTTCAACACCTTACTGCAGTAGCTGCCACTGTCAGCACAGAGTGCTTATACACCCTCTAGTTAATTTGTTGTTGTTTAGAGATTATTGATTTAGATGCCAATTCTACTCTTTGATCTCTGTTCTTATTGATCTTTGTTCTTATTCTTGGCATATTGTTAGGTAGACTATATATTTATTGTTTTTGCAGGGTCAACGAGGTTTGTAAACCAGCTTTACCGGTATTTTATTTGTCTCCCCTCAGGCGAAACAGAGAGTTGATGTGCTTCACCTTCAGCTGCAAAACCTGCTTTACGAAGTTATGCATCTTCAGAAGGAGATCAGCAAGTGTCTGGAGTTCAAGTTAGTATAAAATATTTGATTCAGTATCACCTTAGATACTGGTTTGACATTAGAGCAGACTTCCAAAACACCCAAAAATGAGCACCATCACCAAACCCACTCTGTATGTATATGTAAATGTATATCTACTATTGAAGTCAGTCAGTGAATGTGAACCTAAGTGAAAAATAATTGAATACAGAAAAAAGTTATTTTCACAAGAAGGTGCACGCTTAAGTTAAATCTTAAAAATATGACTTCTTAGTTCAACCGTTAATATGTAAATTTTCATACATGTATGTTTTCAAGTAGTATTTACTTGATTTTCCCTGTTACAGATCCAAGCATGAGGAAATAGACTTGGTAAGTGAGGGAGAGTTTTACCAGGAGGCTCCACAGGAGATTTCCAGGCCTCACCTCACCAAAAATGATCCTCACCAACTCACACTGGCACGACTGGACTGGGAGCTTGAACAGAGGAAGAGGTAAAAGACCTGCACACAGCATAGTGAACATGTAGCACGTTGTCTTCAAAGGTTCAGTCTTGATTTTGCAAAGAGCAGTTGTTAAAAAAAAATCTGTGGTTGGATATAGGTTGGCAGAGAAATATAAGGAGTCACAGGCCTCAAGGGAGACAATTCAGAAGAGCATTGAGGTGAAAAAGGAGCACCTGACAAGCTTGCAGCCAGGACTCAATGCCATCATGCAGGTATATTAACTTTTAATGGTGCCTGTTATAAAAGTTTTAAAAGTTTTTATAAAACTTTGTTGTTGATCCAGCCTCAGCAGCCGAATGCATTGCTTTTGTCTTAAAATTAATTTATTATTTATAATATTGTTGCATTTTTCTACTGATAATGAAAAGTATTTAGTCCTGTTCTTATTTAAGTGAAGGTTGAAGTTTGATGTGTGATCAATTAACCTTCATCTCTCCTCCTTATGCTCACAGGCCTCTCTGCCAGTGCAGGAGTACCTCTCCATGCCCTTTGAACAGACTCAGAAACAGACAGAGATTGCCCGTCACCTGCCTCCACCTCTCTATGTCTTGTTTGTTCAAGCAAATGCCTATGGCCAAGCCTGTGGTAAGTAATCAATAGAGAATGTACTATGCTTCAGGACAAACTTGAATAGTATTCATGGGATGTAAGTTCTAATCATTTTGATTTTGATTTCAGACAAGAACTTAACCCTCTCAATCAGCGGTGATGTGGATGAGGCCAAAGCCCTGTCCAAACCTCCAGATGATTCCCAGGGTACAAACACTACTTGCCAACATACATAGTCTGTGCACTTAGCACACAGTCATATTGTTTTGTCCTGTTGTACTCTGTATTGTTTAATACTGTGAGAGAAGCAATCCCGACAGAAAACATAAAACTATGTGTTCTGGTTTTATCCAGATGATGAGAGTGATTCAGATGCCGAGGAGGAGCAAGAGAAAACGGTGAGTCTCAGGCCTGGCTTTACTCCAGAGTGCTCACACTTTCACACTCAGACACACACACACAAATACTCACAGGTCAATGAGTTCAGTTATTTCTTAATATACCCGTGTCTGCACTCGACACACAAACTCTCCTTCAAGCTCTAGCTGTCACACATTGTGGTCTGATGGGTTGGAGAGCAGCCGCTATCGATCGATTCCTGCATCCGGAGTGCCAGTGGGTGGGGTTCTGGGAAATATTCACCAAGAATGGCGAGGTGACTGTAACCTGAGCCCACCTCGGACATGCACAGTCAGCACCAAACCATTGCTCATTTTTGTTGTCAGGATGATTTGCTGTCAGGCTGTTTCTCTAGTGGTGAAGTGAATATGCATTTTCCAAATTACTGATTTGGGGATAAATGTTTTGTATTGTATTGCAACTTCTGTCTGGCCTATTATTGTCTGCATATGATGGCTTGTCTGAAATACCCTTATTTTTTGTCTTTCACTGCGTCCAACCCTTATTTTGAATTTCCTCCTTGTATCTTCAGAGATGCTGCATCATGTTTCTTCTATAAACAGCTAAAATTTGATACAAATTGTTTTTCTAACGTGTTTGATAAGTCACAATGTCAAACATGTACTTTTTTTTCCATCTCCTGATTCCATTTCTTTTCATTTCCTGTTTGACAGAAGAGGAGAAGACCGACCACGGGCGGCCAGCTGGATGACAAAAGACGGGAGATGCTGAAAAGGCACCCTCTGTCCCTTTGCTTAGACCTAAAGTGTAAAGGTAAACCATTCTATATGCTTGATTTCCCTGTTGGTTAGAGTCTGCTCAGAATAGGTCTGTGGATTTTGTGCAGGTTGAAACACACTCTTTCTTTACACTGCATGTTTAAGCTCAAATATTTACAATTCCTCTGTGTTGGATTCCTTGTAATGCAACTATGTGTATCCTGTGCTGTGTAGTAACTTGATACCTATTAGATAGCATAAAAAAGGTAAGAGTGACCCACTCTGGTGAGACATGACACCACTTGACCCTTGTGTTCCCTCTGCTGGCTACGAAAGGAATATAGTGACAGATTAGAGGGAGATCTGCATTGCAGGCGTAACTCTACCTAAAGGGGAAGGAGGGAGGGGAGGGAGAGTGGTGAGAGAGAGAGACGTTTGCAGCATTGTAGGTCTGCAGCAACTACAATATCTCGTAAGCATTTTTTCTCATCACCAGTCTTTTATTTCCAGTGCCGTCTCTCTCCCCAGTTATCTCCACTGCTGCCAGATGCAGCAGTCTGTTTAGTGCAGCAAAAGCAAAAAGTGAGTAGTGTAGGTGTGAGTGAGTGACAGCGTGTCACTGAGTTCACTCTGCCTGCAGAGAGTGGAGTATAAAAGATGACCATCAGCATAGTGTATGTGCCACCTCAGTGCTGCTTGCTGCTGTTGTGGCCACACCCTGTTATTGCTCTCTAATCCGCTGCAGTGTAAAGTAAACCCAGGGGGGAGATCGCTGGAAGGATTAATCAAAAGAGAGGGCCAGTGAGAGTATTGAATTAAGATGGCAATGGATTATCTCATCCCCATGTATTATCCGCCTTGTCTCCACAGAGGGCAGCATCCTCCATCTCTTCTTCTACTACCTGATGAATCTCAACATTATGACTGTAAAGACCAAGGTCTCCACCTCCACAGATCTCAACACTGCCATCAGTGCAGGGTGTGTGTGTGTATAGCCACAAGCATTTCACTTCCTCTCTGTCTTGAGAATCCTGAAGAAAGTCTTATAATGTCTTCTTTTCCAGGGATCTGCTGAAATCAGACACTCTCCTCAGCTGTCTGTACACCAGCGACCAGGGACGAGAAACACCCAATCCAGCTAATCGCTACCAGTTTGATAAAGTCGGGTAAGGATGTCACGTAACTAAAGTTAATATGAAGGTGTGTACTGGGTCACGCCACTGAATGTCACAAAGCAAAATTAACCCATAATTTGTGTTTAGGATTATATCCTTTGCGGATTATGTGGAGGACCTGGGCCACCCCTATATGTGGGTCCAGAATCTGGGAGGACTACATT
The DNA here is from genome assembly GCA_900302755.1 of Chromis chromis. Lineage (NCBI taxonomy): Eukaryota > Metazoa > Chordata > Actinopteri > Pomacentridae > Chromis > Chromis chromis. The sequence continues at coordinate 25,872 of OMNN01051423.1, forward strand.
TTCCAAGTGATTCTTCCGAGGTGTGTGTTGAAACCAAGTATTAACCCACTAGAGCACATTTTCTCAGTGTTACAACTGTATAATGTTGGATATATGCTGTCCATGTGTTTGCAGAGTGTGCGTGTTGGCAGTTCTCTGAGTGCCAGCCACATGGAGAGCACCATGAAGCTGCTGAGGGGACGAGTCCAGTCCCGCTTGGCTTTACACAAACAGTTTACCTCTTTAGGTACATATATTATTTTTTTAACACCTGCAAACATTTAAAAAAATTTAATGGACATGAACAATGATTGCTTGTGCTCCTGTCTTCAGAACACAGCATCATCCCAGTCTCCAGTGAGTGTCAGAAACTCTTTCCTGCCAAGATCATCTCCCGCTTAGCACGCTGGACCACCATCAGTCAGCAGGAGTACATGGTACATAAAAACTAAATACATGTTTTCGGATATTTAGAATCACGTGTAATGGAAGTATTCATCAGAGATACACCTGATAGAGCATGTTTTACTATGATGCTTGTCTTCATTTAAAGGATCTGCAATATACACGTCATGTGACTGATGCTGGGTTGGCAAAGGAGACGGATCTGTACTTTATGGCAGTGGTCGAAAGAGGCACAGGTAAATCTAGTCACAACAGAATTGACTATTATTGATTATTTTATTTAAATTTGTTTTCATCACCAACTTGCCTGTATTTTTCTCAGCTCGCCTCCAGGCTGCATTGGTGCTGAGTCCTCGGTACCCGGAGATCTCCCCTCTCTTCTCCCTCTCTCTGAGCTGGAAGGGAGAGCGTAGTGGACGCACTGATGACAACCTCAGAGTATGAACATTTCAATAATGGTCATTTACATCGTAGAAGCTTGTGCTCTGTTGATGTTGATGCCTAGTTTTGTTAGTAACTACACACATGATTTTTCATGCTCTAACGGATCTTTTACTTCTTTAGGCTATGGAGAGTGAAGTCAATGTGTTCAAAAATGAACTACAGGGACCACGTCCAGGACACCAGCTCCTGACCAATCAGTTTGCACGCCTGTGTGTCTGCCTGGATGTGTATTTGGAGACTGAAGGACAAGATGACGGCGTGGAAGGACCACGAGAGTTCCCCCGTGAAAAGATGTGCTTGCGCACTGTCAGGTACGTGGCTAGAGAAAGAATTGGTAAACTTCTTACACACATTTGATAAAAGACAGAATAGTTTTACATCTGACATTTCTCATCTCTTTGAATTCAGGGGCCCAAATCGTCTGAAGCCATTCAAGTACAACCATCCTCAGGGTTTCTTCAGTCATCGTTAAAACTGTATATACAATGTACTTACTGTAGTTACAACTCCTAACTCCTTCAAGCTCACCTTTGTGACTCTTTGACACACAAAGTATCCTTTTTAAAAGTCTTCATACCAGTTTGAAAATAAAAGAACCATGCGTATTTTCTTGAATGAGTGTGTATCTGGTCTTTTTATGACTCTGTTGCATTCAGGCTTTGCTGTTCACTCCAAATTTTCCTGTTTTATCCCCTTATGCTCCTCTCCATCCTCACCTCTGCCGGTGCTGCTCTATTTATAGTTGTCGTCTGAGCTAGCTGATTATTATGCCATTGTGGTTCAGTGCTGGAGCAAGCTGAGTCATTTCCACAGAGGATGATGATATACGATATTTACCACATTGTCTGCAGTTAGCCTTTGACCTCTCATTTATCATCCTGGCTTTAGTAATGGCAAAACAGGTTTCTATTTAGGACACTGAGAAGCCCATCAAGGATTGTTCTCATTTTATGATAAGCTAGCAGCGCAAGTATCACTCTCCTATTTTCCTGCACATTGCAGCGCAAATCCACCAGGATGTAACCCAATCCATGGCTTAACGGTGCATAGATGTATGGATAAGGAAGTACGTTATGTAGTGAAAAGGAACTGGTGATTGCCATTTTATATAAGATTATTTTATGTCAGTGGTAAAAAACAATACTGCAGCAGTGAGTTTTACTGATATTTGTATTTTACTCAAAATATAAAAAAGATGCTTTTTTGATAATCTGCTCAGAGTAATTATTATTGGAAAAAATAAAAATTATATCAGTATAAAGAAAATGAAGCCAGTTCCTCATTCTGCACTGAGAGCGACTGCAATTAGGACTGATGTAAAATTAAAATTTCTTAAAGTATTTCAATAAAAAGGTTAAACTACAAAGTACAAAAACTCCTTTAAAACAGCCAGTACATTAAAATGCGTAAATGTAGTTTGTCACTTCCCCCTTTTGTGTTCTATGACACAGCTGCTGATCCAGCTAATACAAAACCATCTATCAGATGCGGTGAGATTGGATTTACGAGGGGATACGATGCAAAGAGAACACTGAAGTCGTGCCAGGAGAGAAATCCTTCCAATGTCAGCCAAACTGTGTGCAATGTCAGTATTTTACAGATAAAAAAAATCCTCTTTAAATGGCAGAAAGTGAACAGGTACTTGCTTTTTAATATTCATGCGCTGATATGATGAATGAGTTTTGTCACCATCTGCTGCACTCATTAGTAAATCCTATTAAAAATGTACGCATCTTAATGTGAATGATTGTAGAATTCTATGAATAGCTTAAATACTACTGCAAGTCATGACCATAAATGGCAGGCAGGATTTGCATGTACTCATTAATTTTGTATGGTTTCAAAGTGAGGGGCCTGTTCTGTATCAACCTTAAGGCGACTCGTGATCCTGATTCTGTTAATTATAGTGATTATGAATTAATAATACAGAGATAAATGTGGGCGATATAAAAGGATTAGAAAGGTGCAATCCTGTTGGCAATGAGGCAGAGCTGTGAAATAAGAGGGAAATTGAGTCTGTGTGCGTGCAGGCAACACTGCTCTTGATTAATACATGGGATGTGAGGAAGGGTGCGGTGGCTGCTGAGGGTGGGTACAGCTCCCCCTCTCCTCCGCCGCAATGCAGTGCAGTAACTCGCAGCATTTTACCTTTTGGCCTCACGCCTCGTGCAATTATTCCTCACACTTTATAAATCATCACTTAAGGTTAGTGTGTTATAGAATTTTTTGCCGTGCAAAGATATCAAGAAATCTCCACAAAGCCTCTCATTTGATTTTTCATTCTTTATTTTCTGTTTCATATTGCATATTCTCAGCAGTTTATACATAGCACAGTCATCATTGTCCTAGCGTTGCAGACTAGACGAGTGAGACACTGCAGTTTCACCTGTCAGGAGAAGCTGCGTTAAGGTGCACCACAAGCAAAAATTCAAGTCTTTCTTACTGGTGTATCTGTAAATATAATATAGACATTTGTATCTCCTTAAATATACTTTTTTTTTTTTAATATATTCAATATCTGTCACAATCTTTAGCTTGACGTTGTTCTGACATCTCTACCCTTGAAGGCTTGTGTGGGTACAGTGGGACGCCGCTGCCCCCATCATCGGGATTCAGTTTAAATGCACTTGTTATTTATTCGTTAAGGGCAGTTGTCACATTCAGATAAGGAGTTTAGAGCATTCTGCATTCACTACAATCATACATCAGAAGCATCAGGGGTTTGTAATGGCCATACTTAGGGAGCACGGGGTTATTTGCTACAGAAATCACTATTGCTTACATACTGTGACCTGCTCTGCTTTGGACATTGAATTGCCCATCTGAACGCCTCAGTACATCCAGCTCCTTTATTCTCTATTTACCCTGCGTTTAACTTTTTTTTTTTACCTCCCTCCTTCACAGTTCTTTGGCATCTCCTCTTCTAGCCCTGATACTCGACATTTCACTTCTTGGCCTTCTCCTCCTTGCTCTCCTTTGACTCAGTGCCAGAAGATTTCTCAGCTTTCTCCGTCTTTGCAGCCTCCTTCACCTCTTTACTCTCTGCTTTACTGGCCTCCTTTTTCTCCTCTGGCTTCTTCTCCTCTTTCTTGCTCTCTGTTTTCTCAGGTTCTACTTTAGGTGCAGGCTTTTCCTCGGGCTTCTTCTCCTCCTTCTTGCTCTCTGTTTTCTCAGGCTCTGCTTTAGGAGCTGGCTTTGCCTCAGGCTCGGCCTTCTCGGCTTTAGGAGCAGCGGGCTTCTCCTCCTTTGCAGGGGGAGCGCTCTCTTTCGACTCAGATTTGGGAGCTGGTTTGTCCTCGGCGGGTTTGCTGGGAGTCGCCGGTTTTGAAGCTTCCTCCTTTTTCGGTGCTTCCTCTGCTTTGCTCTCTTTCTTTGTGTCAGGTTTGTCCACCTTCTCTGGCTCTTTCTCTTTGGGCTCCGGCTTTTTCTCCTCCTTCACTGGCTGCTCTTTTTCCTTCTTTTCCTCCTTCTCAGGCTGAGGCTTCTCCTCCTTTTTCTCCTCCTTTTTCTCTTCTTTAGGGGTGTCTTTGGCAGCAGCAGGCTTGGCTACCTCCTTCTCTGGAGACTTTGGTTCGGGGGTCTTGGGAGGAGATTTAGACTCTGGGGATTTGCTGGGTGGGGATTTTGACACTGGTGACTTTGACTCGTCTCCTGCAGGAGATTTGGCTGCGGGGGACTTCGCAGGTGATTTGGGCATCGGGGATTTGGCTGCTGGTGATTTGGATTCTGGTGATTTAGATTCTGGTGATTTGACAACAGGAGACTTAGGTTGAGGGGATTTTGAGGGAGGAGACGCAGCCTTTTCTGGAGATTTGGACTTCTCTTCTTCCTCACCTGCCTCTTCTTCGTCTCCTTTCGCCTCTCCTTCCTCCTCCTTTTCCTCCTCCTTTTCCTCCTCTCCCTTTTCTTCCTCCTTCACTTCCTCTTCCTCTCCCTCTTCCTCCTTATTCTCTGCTTCCTCACCTTCTCCCTCCTCCTCCTCCCCTTCTTTGGTTTCCTCACCTTCCTCTTCCTCCTCTCCTGCTTCTTCGTTCTTTTCCTCCTCCTCCTCTTCCTCTTCGTCATCTGCCTCCTCTGTCACCTCCGTCACCTGAGTCTCATCTGTCTGCTCCTCTACGATTACTGTATCTGAGATCTCTTCTCCTTTCACTTTCATGTGGGCAGAGATTCTGCTTTCCAGATAGGAGTATGGGCCTCCACCTGACACAAAGCGATTCTCCTCTCCCTCCAGCAGCTTCCTGTTTCAAAGACAGACAGAATCAGTGAAAATGTTAAGAATTATTGACAATAACAAACCAGTGAATTGATTTAATTATGTGTGTTTTTTGACCCTGACCAACCTGTAAGCAGCAATCTCAATATCCAGAGCCATCTTGACATTCAGCAGCTCCTGGTAGTCTTTCAGCTGGCTGGCCATCTCCCATTTGGTGGTTTTCAGCTCATTGTCCAGCTGGTTGATGGTCTCCTGCAAAATGAAAACACACAGCCTTGCAGGTCAAACATCATGCTGAGGGTCTGAGTGGAAATGCGCAATACATTTGCTTTGGTGGTTTTCTCATGCATGTTTTGTTGGTGTCCTGCCTGTAGTGAGCTGAGGTCATCTTGGTGTCTGTCTTCACTCTCCATACACTGCCTCTCCAGTGACTCCTTGGTTCCCCGGAGAGTCTCCAGCTCAATGGTGCGGCTCTGGAGCTGACGGCGGTATTCTGCAATCTCCTCCTGGGATCCACGGATTGCATTCTGGTTAGACCTAGCAGCATCGGACAGGCGCTCCATACGCACTGTAGGGAATGCAGACAAACGTATTTAGGACATTTTTATACACAGTGGGCGTAAGATTTTTTGCTGTGTCACACCACTGACTGGCCTTTGACTCATGCAGGAAATTTAGGATTCAATCAGCATAAGACATCTGACCAGTCCTGCCTTTAGAGAGCAAACAGCCACTACTGGGAGTGTGAGTAACCTTGACACTGTCCATCTGTCAGTCAGGAGTCTGACTCAGCTCCCTCCCTCCTCTAAGCATGAATGAGCCACTGCTGCAGTCAGCTGGACACAGAGAAGGTCATTATGTTTGCACCTTTTACTGGCTCTATAAGGTCACTATGTGGATGTACTGGAGTGGCTGATGTAAGTCCTGTGACATGCCATCAAACTACTGTGTACAAAAAACTCTTTTGGCTTTCAAAGTTGCCAGCAGTGTATCTGTGTAGCACCACAAAGGTCAGCAGTACATCTCATTCTCACAGGTGCTGGAGGATGATGTCTCAGTTATTGCTTTGCTTCAGTAAGTCCATCCATCATACAGGCTGCATCGAAGTCTATGATTAAGTCACGAGTCACAGGCGAAGCATTATTAGTCCTGTGCGCTTGCCACGCAGTGACCTTGAAAACAACAATATTTGGAGAGCTTCAAGGTAACACAGATACGTCAACACAACAAAAAAAGAGACACGCAGGGTGCATGGGTCGCCAGCAAGAACACACCTACTGTTACCAACAGTGAGAGTGCAAATTAGTCATAGTCTCCTCTCTGTGTGGCATCTCACGTCTGCAGTGCTGTCCTGAAATAAAAATGATCATTCTGCGGCAACGACGCAACCACAGGAAAAGGGCATCAACTCCACTGAAGATAATCATATTTAAACCTTGATTTTTACGCATTTTCTACTCAGATTTATTTGCTTTTATTTACTTAATTCAGCTTTCTGTTTTGTTAAACTTTGCAATCTGGCAAGTTGGTGGTGTGAAGGTTATCAAATATTTAACTCAACCAGCTGGATCTGTTGTCCTGCAAAGATTTAGAAGCTATTAAAGTGGGTGACCCTTGCTTCCCTGTCTGCTACAAGCAACTGCTCATCATCTTTAAGTCAGCATTAGAACCTGGCTACAGCCCAGTTTCAACTTCAGCACCACGGACAGAGAACAGGCGTTACTTTGCGCACCGGGAAGTTTCAGCCAAAAAGCCTCTAACAACTTTCCACCCTCTTTGATCCCGCTCACCTTTGAACCACTCCTCGGCGTGCGTTGAGCTCTTGGACGCGTGCGTGTCCAGCTGTGAGCGGATCTCTCGCAGTGCGCCGGTGACGTCCGCCTTGAGCGCGTCCCGCATGTCGAAGCTCACCTGCGCGCCCTGAATCTGCGCCAGGAGCTCCGCCACTTCTTCCTCGTGGTTCTTCTTCAGGAAAGCGGCCTCCTCCTCCAGGGCGCACATCTTCTTGTCCAGCTCCAGACGCGCCAGCCGGCACTCCTCTACGTACTTCTTCATGGCGCGGACGCCAGCCTCCACCTCCTCCCGGTTGCGCGCCTCGTCCTCCAACCGGACCCGCAGGTGCTGGATGTCC
>OMNN01051425.1:0-23694 GCA_900302755.1 Chromis chromis
GGTACTATGTGGTGTTCTGCTGGATTTTAACATCCGTGTTGATGAGACTTAGACACCCAAATAAACATTGTCCCAGAACAAGCACACTCCCTCATGCAAATGGAAATCCCAAATGTCACTGGCCTACCCCCCGCAGGAAAATGCACCCCACCACATGGCAACAACATCAAACAATCAGGAACATCTTGAGGAACATGACAATGGCCCAAGATGTTGGTTTGACCTCCAAACTTCCTAGACCCCATTCTGATCAAGCATCAACAGGATGCAGTGGAACAAGTTGGATTAACAGAGGATCCACTGCACAAGCCAGAGTACCCAAAGGATCCACTGCCAACGTCCTGGTGCCAGACCCCATAGGACACCCTGAGAGGTCCTCTTGTCCATGCCCAATGGTTCAGAGTATTTTTGACTACATAAGGGGGACCAACACAATATCAGACAGGTGGTCATAATGTTATGCCTGATCGGTATATTTCCAAGTCTTTTTCTCCATGAATATAATCTATTTCTGCCTTAAAATGGCTTAAATGTAACTCTACACCTATTCAAATCTTTTAGAACGTGCAGATGTATGATGTTTCCACCTTTCTCTACACTCAGACTTCCGCAGCTTGAGCACACCAGCTCACCTATAACTCTGCTCAAAAACTGTAAAACTACTCTACGCTGCACAAATTGTAATATTGTAGTGATTCAGACATACATGGTTGAACCAAAAAAAAAAAAAAAACTATTCTGAGGAAGAATATTGATAAAGAAAGTCCCACCCTGCAAGCTGACAGCATTGGCTCCTTAGATTTCTTTCATATGCAACCTTGGACGTCAGGTAATGAGTATATGGACTGTGGAAATGATTTGTCTTCCACAGGAAGAAAACACCATATGGACATGTTAACAAGGTTAAGAAAATCTGAGGGGGAAAAAATCATTTTAATGACTCATCTTGCTAAAAATATCTCAGACAGATGATTTGAGGCAGACATTATTTATATTTGTTAGCTTGTGGCCTGGTGTTTATAAGTCAGTTGACAAATACATATACCAGTATCTTGCATGTGTCTTGTCAAAACTGCATATTTCAGGTCTAATTCATATATTTCTTGGCTTTAACAAAGCAGATGAGGAAAAAATTGCTCTAATTCTAATCTATGGGATTGCATTGCATTTCATTCAAACCCCCCATCATAACTAAACTCAGCCAACATATTCCACATATTCCAATATGAAGGTCCTACATTTTCAGATTTCGTTGATATCAAAAATGACGATCCTATTTTATGTTGATCATTGAGCATTGTACTGAAAAATGTTTATATGCTTATTTGTATTTCGACTCCCTCTAGTATCAATCAATCATGTATGTTCATAGGGTGGACAAACTTTAAAATGCCATGCAGTCCAGTAGATCACCAACAACAGCTTTAATCTGTATGATCAAGCAGAACTTTTCTGATGATGTCAACAAAAACAGGGCAATCTAGATGCTTCATAAAAGTAGAATTTATAACAGAGCGGTTGGAGTGGATTATTGTAAATCTAACAAGTGCACCTAATTAAGTTTCTGGTGAGTGTATGCCTTATTATAGAGGATAAAAACACCCAGTTTATGTTTAACTGCAACTTTAACATTCATTTAATCTTCTTCATAAGGACAACTGTCTTTCGATTCTAAATATTCACAAGTTGCTCCACTTTGATGGATATACATAACACCGAGATCGCACCCTTCTTTTTCCAGCAAATGAGAAGAGACAGCACAAGCACAGAAACATTTCCTTTGAAATAATAAAAACTTATGTCGCTCTGGGAGTCCATGTGAGGCACCATTACTCATCGAGAGAGGCTGATTGAGGAAAAAGGTTTCCAGGGTCTTTATATCTGCACATTTCTTTGACTGACTGCTCCTAGCAACTGGTACAGATGGAGACGAATCTGAATAACTGACTGATTATGGTGAGATAAAGAAGATGACGTTGTGTTGGTGGTCTGGTGATGAACATGAAGTAGCACTAAAAACATCAAGATTAGGTGACTAATTTCCAGCTGTTGGTCAAATCTGGTAATTCTGGCTTTGATTAAACCACCCAGTGCTGGAATCTCATAGGGGGGGAGGTGAAAGTAGTTTCATCACTGATGGGTTCATGTCTCCTCTGTCCTTCTTTTCTGTGTCTCATGCTTGATGAAAACAACACAGGCAAGGACACGCAGATGGAAATTAATTGAAACTAGTGCAGGTCTCAGCAAAGCCTCGAGCCGAGGGCCTGGAATGATCAAGGAGACTAAGCAAGTGACTCACACCCACATCGCTGGAGTGGATTTCATACAGTCAGCCCCACATTTCACTGCCAGATGTATTAAATAAAAAAAGCGGTGGGTGGGTGTGTGTATATACCATATGAGCCTCGTTCATGAATGAGCTCTTATTATGCATGACCTGGGAGGAATGGAGCGAGCTGTCAAACGTGAAGCCGGTGAAAATAATGTGTGACACAACGGCACAAACACAAATAAGGCTGATTACAGGGGCTTGACTTTCAACGACAGGCTAAATCAGCTCGTTTGATTAACAATTAAATTGAAATTCAGATTATTTTCTTCGGAATTCAGTCAATTGTGCAGCCATTTTGATTTGTCTTTGCAAGTTTTTGACTTATGTTGATGCACAGCTTCCCATAGAGAGAATGCTTCAAAGAAATTTTTTCCTCTGTGGCCTTTCAGCAGCACAGCCAGGGTTTTAAAAACCCACGTTTCTGAAAAACCTTGTACTTAGAGATTAAGATGAACTAGACAAGACGAGGTTTCAACAATGCCCTATGCTCCGGTTTGTTTGAAAGCCAGCACAAGGATGGCAGTTTGAGAATGAATGATGGCGAGGAGCAAAATCTGAATTCAGGATGAGTGTCAGGTTAATATTCTCCTGCTCTCTGCCTCGACTATAATTCATTCTAGAATCGCGGCACGAAAAGAGACATGAAAGCCTTTTCCTTCCCTCTTCTCGGCTCTCATCAGTCGAAGCCTTGCACGCATCCTCTCGATTACCATCGCTCATCTTTTCCCTTTTGTTTCTCCCCTCGTGTCCCCATTCAATCCATTTTCATTTCCCCCTCAGTTCCCTTTACAGCTGCTTTCATTTCAACCCAATCTCTCAATCTTCTCCAACCCCTATTCTACACCCCTTTCACCAGCCCTCCGACAAGCTCTGTCTCACTTCCTCCACCTGTCTGTCATCCTTCTCCCTTTTCTTTCAACCTTCCGTTCTTTATTTTCCCTCTGTCTGCTCCCTTCCCAGACTTTTCCTCCTTTATTGGCATATTTTGTCTGCTTCTTTGTCTCTTTCCTCCTCAACACACTCTCGCTTTTCCCTCTGTCAAACTCTTCCCCTCTCTCTCCATTCTTAGCAAAGCCCTCTACGGACCAATTAAGTCCTCCAGCTTGATGTCTTTTCCAACCCTACACACTCAGGCCGACTGGACAGTTCAAGTGGTTCAAGGGCGGACACAGACACTAACGCACACAAGACGGATTTAACAATGTGGCTTCAAAACATATTGGAGCGTGAGCAGCATTTATGCATCTCCATCTCTTTTCCGAGCGGCTCACTGACCCATCAAAGAACCTTATCTATACACCCTCTCAGGCAGGGGACCTCATTTGCAATAACGCTTTTGGACTCATATTCCCTCGAGTTCATCCCAGGATCGCGTCCACGAAAAAAACTGCTTGCTTTTTCAGTCCAAAAACAATGTAAACAAGCTGTGAGTGCTTTGTATTAGTATACTGTGCGGTGGACGAATTGCCGAATGAAAAAGTCTGAATTGAGAGGCCCTAACACAGCAGAAATTGCTATTAAAAAAAAAAGAGAAAGAATAAAACTCTCCGGGCGTATTACACAACACACCAGGGTACTGTCACATTTGTGTGCAGCTCATTTCTCTTGCAATACTGGCACTGACACTAAGAAACATTTGTGTGTCAGCTCTGCACATAGTGTCAGGCTTGGAAGTTTTTCAAGTGACATTTAAGGCTTAAAAATAACAAGTTTAAAAGAATAAATCGCTGCAAATGCACAGTGGTATGGTAATGTGATCTTAAAGAGGAACACATTGGTTTAGTTTAACAATCACACCAAAAAAAAAAACACCTTTAGAAGAGTTTTCCTCGCAAGTAATCAAACCCTACTGTCCATTATGGCTTAAAAAGGCATCCAAGACAAACGACAGTATTTGTCTTTCTTATAAACTTGTCACACTGCAGAGAAAACCGACGCGAAAACTCCACAAAAACCGTCTGAGTGACAGTTCAAGCACTCGAGTTCTGTCTGTTACTGAGTTCTCTCTCCACAGTCAGACAAGTACCTGCTGAACACAGATGACAGACTACCTACCATCCAGAATCATCTCACGACGGCAGGGAGGAAGCTGCATGTCAATTAGCATCACGAGATAAAATGCAGCGATTCAGAGATGCTCAATAGATCTTGATTGGGGTGAAGAAAACCCAAATGACTCGCTTTAAGAGAAAAAGATACTATATTGTAGATTTCACAATGCCAAAAAAAAGACATTTTGAACTAAAAATCTGTGTATTTACGCTGAAAGACAGAAGTTACAATGGAGCCATTAGTAGATTGAGGCTAAAAATGGATGAGATATGTGCTAGCTTTGTGCTCAACCACATTGGCTTGGAAATTAAATGATGGCTATGAGGTTAAAGTGCAGGATCTCGGCCTTATTATTAATTAAATCCACAATAAATGAACAATCTAGAAACACATGCCCTTTTCAAACACAGTCTAGTGATTTTACAGGATGGAAAATAACTGGACATCAGCTTATTGAAAACCTGCTACTGTCAATGGGTAGCTAAAGACTCATAGGTGGTAGAAGACAATAGCTGTTTTTCCCTGGTGACGCTCTGTTCTGCAGCCATTGTCCCAACCTGCTGGTTTTTAAGTGGCAATAGACGTGTTCTTTTGCTTTAACTTGCCATTATAAAGTAAGAGTTGATTCCACAAGGTAAAGGCTATACAATAATGGCACCACTGGAGTTTAGTCTCGGTAAGCCTCACTATTGTAGTGGATGCAAAATACTCAGAGAAGAGACATTATTAAGACCTTCCGGTTATTGAAAAAAGATCTGAGTTGGTCGCCTCTGCAGAGAAAACTGAATTTCTTGATGAAGATTTCATATTATTGGCAACCTCTCACTCTGTTTTCCAGTGTCCTTCCCCCTCAGGCTCTTTCGGCACACTAGAATCCTCCATCTATGATTATTCGCAGTTTTGGCTGTCCAATAAGATGATGAGGTTTCTATTTCTATTTGCGTTGGAGGCCTGGTTGGGCCCATTGGAAGGCTCTGTTCTTTTGGAAACCAGATCCTGTTTACGGCTTGCACAGGCCTGCTAGAGGATGATGCGTCTTCAATTAAGGTCAACCTGATGGAGAGGATATAAAATCCACTGGGAAAATGAAGCATTGATTTACAGCACAAAGAACAACCGGAATAACTCTGGCGAACGAAAAAGAAGCCGCTGAAGAGGGACAGTCATTGAAACGGAGACAAAATGAGAACCTTGGACGGGCGTTTTCTCAATGGAGAGAGATCCAGAGTTCAGAACCCTCTTAAGTTCTTGGTATTCTTTCTACAAGGTTAGTCAGTAACAAAGCCTACTTAATCACTCATACAACCAGCTGCCTTAACTATGTAAGCACTGAGACCTGCGTTTATAATTTCAATTGGACCTCTTATTGTTATTTCTTTGTTGGACTGTAGCCAGGCAGGCTAGCGGTAGACATGTTGCTACTTCTTCTTCTAGTCTCGCCTGGGCAGACCATTCTAAGGTGCTGTGGAGAATGACCTCACTGCACCTTGCTATCATTCTGTTGCAGAGAAAAAAATAAACCCAAAAGACATGGGACTTTATTGTATGTCTTTAAACCAATCTAATCATGCAGCAACGGTGCTTCTGCAAAACAGTGACGGTGGAATTGTCTTGAGGAGGGCACTGCCATTAAAGTAGCCTGTGTTATTGCACAATTAAAATGTTGGTCGAAACTTGCCATTTTCAGCGTGGAGGAGGTTGTTGTTTGATGTTGTGGAGAAGATTTTGGCAACAGTAACGCGCGAACACACAGATAGCATACAAAGAAATGCAATGTAGAAATGGATTTATACCGGAAGTCTACATTCGGTGAGTCAGACTATTCATTTTGCATCTTGTGTTCCAGTGACACCAACAGTAAAACTACTTGGAAACGTGATGGTTCGGCTATAAAAACTCCAAGATTACAATTTTCTTCTGATCACTGTCCTAATTTATTGCCCAACAAGCAATGGAAAAATAATAATAATAAAGCAATATGCCTCACTGGTGTTCTTTTAATAGATTCTGGGCAACAATGGAGCTCTATGGCACAAAGCAATAAGACACACCAGGGTTTGGGTACACACAATACTTGTAGCATCAGTTCATTGTTGATCTTGGTCACTTTAGGGGATCTGCTGACAACAACAAAAAATACAGAAAGCCGGGCAGAATGTCAACTTTAACCTTCTGATCACTTTCATTTCCAATCCAGTGTTCTGGTACAGAGCCAACTACCTAAAATAAATCACTGACCTGATGCTTTCTGGCTGCTCGAAGATGACTGTAGATCCTTCTGTGATGCCGTATGCGTAAAACAACAAAACATCAGTGATAAGATGAGACTTGCACCTTTGACTTTCGTCAAACATCCTAGCCCGAGCCGCTCATGGGCGCTTACCCGCAGACAACACCAGGGACACTCAGCATCATTTTGTGCTGAGACAGACGTCTGCAACAATAACAACCAGCCACTGGGTTTCTGCAGAATAGAACCCAGAAGCTGACAAACTTGTAATTTAGAAAGTCAAACTGTGAAGGAAACACCAAAGCTAATCTCTTTCAAATGCCTTGAGTCACGAATAAGCCAAATCTATATTTAGTGTGAGAGTTTTAATTCCAGGCTCCGCTGTGATGTCACATCATCGATTTCCTCTCCGTGTCTTTCAGAGCAGACAAAGCTCCCAGAGCTATTGTTTGTTTATTCACTGTGCTTTGTTTCCCCCCCCCATTTTTTGCTCCCGTCATGGTTGAAAAGGAAAAAACACAGATACAGAAGAAGGGTGAAGGGGATGATAAGACTTGAGAGTGAGACAATTATTCAGAAAGACGCATGATATGGGCACAATTTTTGTTCATGCACACTTTCCAACACACACACACACGCATACGCACACACACATGCACACACAGACCATCAGGCTAATTACTAGCGACAGGAATGGAGCTAAGGGAAACGGCTACAGCCACGGCCACTTCCACTGTGGTGCACCACTGGCAATATGCCCTATTTCTGCATTTAACACACACACGAGCAAACATGTGTAGGAAAGAAAAATGCAGCCACACACTGTCAGAAAATCACAAACGCTCTTATTAGCGCACAAACAAGCACAAATGCAATCGCACACAAACACGGTCACAGAAACACACATAGAGACACAGGAAAAGGAAAATGAAATTACATGGTTGGTAGTGCTATCACTTACAGTGATTCAGCACCATGAACAGAACCACATGTGCGGTAATAGAGATAAAAAAATAACCAGCCACATTTGCTCCCTGTCTTTCTATTCCGTGAACACGTACCGACACATACACGCTGGGCCGGTGCCAAGTCCCGGGGCGCAGGCTTCTGAATCTTTTAATTGGATGTGTGTTTTGACAAGCTAATCTCAAGAACAGGACACTGCCTACCCACAAGTCTTTCTAAATTCTCTTGAAGATCACAGAAATGCATCTTTAATGACCTAAGTGACATCTTCATTCAGTTTTCTAATTGTCTGCCCCATATGGTTGTATTTATACATCTGTCTGAGTTGCTGTATGTACATATGGGACTCTGCAAACACATCGGGACGCTTTAGAGGTCATCTGCAGTGTGACGTCTCAGAAGCTATTAGGTTTGTTTTTACAGCTGAACGCAGGTATTTTATTTTTTCATCTTTCTTCAGAGCATGCACTTTTTTCATTTATTTTTGGAATTTGGTTTCCTTTTTGGTGCTCGTCCAAGACATTTCTAATTTAAATCAAATGAGTAGAGTTATGAAATGAGGCTAAAAAGGGGTTGGAATAACTGGGGTATGATGTGTGGTAAGGGAAGCATATGATATAAAGGTTGTCATGTGCTGTGGATATGCGATAATATCTTGCAGAAGTATCTTGTGTGTGCAAGGATTTGACTGCAGCAGAAAAGTATGTTATTATTATGTGAGCCACTTGTATGTCCTTGGGGTGTCATGTGCTTGGTGCTAGACGCTTGAAGCCAAACTACAGAGAATCCACAGCTCCTCTTAATAAGACATGAGCTCTGAAAACACGGTTTCAGAAAGGGGTCTCTAAAATACTGACAAAATGCTTTATTTGCCATGCATTCCTTCATGTGTAAAATGAGGCTATTATCGAAGTATGATTCATGCATGAGGATGATTAATCACGGATGCACTGAGTTAACATGTCCATATGGTGTTTTTATATGCTGGAGGACATATCGTGAGTGAAATAAGCAGTCAGCACCAGGCCTAAAGAAATTCATCCTTGTAACTGCAGTGAACCATTGTCAGTCTCAGAAACTCGGATCCAGACTTCTGGGGTTTTTGACATAACAAACCTAAAGAACCAATCCTGTCAATTTATACGTTTTGGCTCTCTGTATCATTATTATTCGTGTTTGGCTAATTCACTCCAATATTACAACTTTTCATTGTGTAGCGTCGAGTAGTTTTACAGAGTTTGAGCAGAGTTGTAGGTGAGCTGGTGTGCTCGAGCTGCAGCGAATGCCAAAGGGTGGCTGGAGGAAGAGGTGAGGACTTAACAGATCTACACATTCTAGTTACATCAAACCTATTTTAAGGAAGGAAAAGATTATTTTAATGGGGGGAAAAATCTAAAAATATAACTCTGATACACAGATGAGATTTTACTCAATGATCAGAGAAGGACTTGAATAAAAATACCAGCATGCCTGCTGTTCTGCCGTCTTCATCGAAGCATGGCGGTGCATTATCATATTAGATCAGAGAGAAACACAAACTTTCTTGATGCCAACTGCAATAAAACAAAACAGAAGAACAAGCCTAAGTCTCTGTGTTGCTGAAAGCAGCAGCTACTTTTCATCTGTTTTCTCATTCTTATTGCTCATATTCTTATTAATAAGAATAATAAATAAAAGCAGAATCAAGCAGCGTATAAAACTATTGTTTCTGACCATAAAACAGTGAGCTCCCCTGAATGCAGTAGTGTAATTCGCACACTAGTCTCCTCATAGCTTTAGATAATGTGATAGCTCCCTCCATTTTGGACACTCTTGTTCCTTCTGTCCCATCAGAAGTAAGCATTGTCAGCTCAATCAGCAAACTGGCTGGCAACATACAATTATTATAAATGCTTGTGTCACTGAGCGCTAAAGCTTTTTAGGTTGACATTTTTAAAAAGGACAAGTTGACAGCACTGTGAGAGTTTGCTTAAGTTGTGTTCAGATTGCCCACTCACTCACCTATTATACAGTGTTTGCTCCACAGAAAACTCGCTAAGGGGATGAGGGCAGGTAGCTGTTTATACATTTCAGGCACTATTTGGATGTATAATTATACGCTGCTTATTTGTAATTATCTCTGTCGCATGAACACCTGCACAACATTTGAGGTTATGAACACAACAATGCTGCTATTTTTAGATAAGGGCACACTGTAATTGACATCTCTTTCCATTATACAGAAATACAACGTAATCACATACCGGAGCACTGAGGAGCTTTATTTATGACAGTGTATGCATAATGCAGCAATGACCAAAAGACAAAATATACACCAATAGCAGCATCAAACTGTTCCAGCAATGTGGTTCTGTTCTGCTTTGGAGACACTCATATGGATTCTGCTGTTGTCTCTTTCATAAACTCAGGGGAAAAACTCCTACAGACAGCTGGGAGCAGCAAGCTAAACTACGTACCATTGCTTGTGCATGCCTATCCGTCAATGTGACTGGTTGCAGTTCAGGCTTGTGCTGTGTCCAAAGTGATACAGAAATATTACTCGGTTTGGGTTTAATATAAATTGCTGATGCTCAGGCAGAGGAGAGAGAAGCCATTGCAGAGTTGAGATGTCTAATGAGTGTTAAGCTCAGCAGGCAATCTCAATGGATAAAAGTCACAATAGTTTGTGGCTAACGTTTCTTCTTCTCCAACTGCAATGTATGATGGCCTGAGTCAATCAACGTAGGGTACAGCGTCTACATTTGAGTGTCTATTGTGCCAATTTTATACATTATACAATAACACATATACATTTTGTACATTTTCTGTTTAATTTTTCATTAATGGTGACATTCAGTGGCTTAAATGTGTAGGTGTTTCATCATTTTGTTTACTTTTTTATACTTATTAAAATGTTCCATATTTGTCTGAAGTGAAAATTAGAAGTTTAGAACACTGTACTTTACACATTTTAATTGTTCAAATACTATGTCACTTTTGAACATGAGATTAAAAGTAAACAATGAAAAGAATAAATAAAAATAACCCAGACTGGGTGAGGCAGATGGCCGTCCTTCCCTGAGCCTGGCTCTGCCGGAGTTTTTTTTTCTTCCTACTGTTGCCAAGTAGTTGTTCAGGGGGAATCTTTGGATATGTTTGGTTTCTCTGTGTAAGCTTTTATGGTCCTCACCTTGCTATTTGAAGTGCCTTGAGATGGCATACGTTATGAATTGGTGCTATATAAATAAAATTGAATTGAATAGTGAACAAGTGGACAATCACAAAAAAACTGAACACAGCTTGAGACACTGCAACGCTTTGAGCAAAATGCTATTATTAGCATGCTATAATGCTCACGATGCTATCATCCACATGTTCGCCGTCTATGCTAAAACTGACGAATTAGCGCCACACAGCTTGTCAATTTCGCACTGTGCATACATTCATGGAAGGCATGAATGTATGCACACAATTGCGTGGCAATCCATTTAACGTATCTCACTCTAGTGTCCCAACCGACCAACCAACTTCTCGAACCCTGACGCTGGCATGACCAAAATGTAAGCGGAGTGGGGTTATGCGGAATGACACTTAGCTGCATTCAACGACAACGCAAATACTGAGAGGAATGGAAAAGGAAGCACAATGTGCATGTAAACAAGGGCAAAGGAAAACATTCTGGTCCTCAACACTGTGACACACGCACACAATTTATCTCCTGGCAATAGCTTCAGACTTTGAACTGGAGCACATCTGAAAGCATTCATGCGGAAAGTGCAGGCAATAAGGCTTTGTCAGGCTGGCACATATGATCCTCCGTGCTGCCTGATGTAACACTGGAATAGCAAGTGACGTCCTTCCACTGCATTCAGCTGGTAATATAAAAAGGTTTTATGGACAGCCTGCACGGTGCACACACATACTGTGCCAACATGCCTGCAAACTGAAGCTAAACACACCACCTCTGAGATCTCACAGATATGTCAGGCTTCTTTGTCTTAATGTTTACTGAAGTGTTTCCACACCAAACTTTCCAGGAGTCACTGGACAATCAGTGTTTCTTAGTCCGTTCAAACCATCTATAGTCAAGGCTGGAACAGAATAAATAACAGAATACAAGTACGAAACGCTAACCAAATCCCTTCTCAATGTCTGAACATTTCCGTGGATAAATTTCTAGAGCGGCCAAGGTCAAATCTTTTATTTAAGGGCGAGGACAAACTTGACTGACAGGGAAACAGAAAAAGGCATTAATTGGCGTGAAAACAGAGAAAATTCTCACTTGCTTTTTTTTTCTGATTTGCACTTGCACTCCAGGTCGCTCGAAAAGTAAAGTTTTACTGTGTAGTTACTCTTTAAGGAGAAATGCTGCTGCTGCACACCTTATCTGACTGCCCTTGGTGTCATTATGGAATAACAATGCAGTGTTACACCGGCAGCAACATAAAGAGGGAGTGAGGGGAAAAAAAAAGGAGGGGAGGGTGCCACGAAGAAAAGAAACTTCCTCACAAATTACTGCTTTCCTGACGTCGGAGAGGGGGTTTATTTGTTTCACTTCCACTGTCAGAGATGAGGGGAAAAAAGAATGAGTGAGAGCAGGAGATAAGGGACCAACTGTGGGGAGAAGATGCACTCGGTACAACGACTGAATAAAAGTGTGGAGATTTGGACAAGGATTTATCCCTTCGCTCCTTGTTGCATTAATTCAAAAGCTTTGCTCTGTTTACCGAGAATGCGCTGACATTTTCTCCTTGCAGCCTTTGTTGGTGCTGTCACGCAATCACAGCCTTGGATGTAACACAGTAATTATTAAAAGTCAATATTGAAAAGATCATCATGCAAATTGGTGTGTGCACTGGGAGTGATGATGCCATACACGTTCTATTAGCATAATTTGGCCTATTTCCTTCAAATAATAATAAATCTGCTATGTGTGTCATAATGGTTAACCTTCAAAAACAGTCATTCCAAACCATTAAACAATCACACATGCCAGTGGAAGCTTAGGCCACATTACGCTCCTATAGAGGCGATGACCGTGCAGACAGAGCTCGATATTTTTGAGCTCTTTTCACTGCAGTAGTTTGTAATGTTCGGATTTTGCATCACCCTACTGGAATTGTGCTACAGGCGAATTGTCGAAGCACCCTCCCCTTTCTCCCCCCCGCTCATCTCTTTTATCTCCCGTGATCCTCTCTGGTACTATTGGCAAGTTGGCAGCTAATGTCCAACCCAGAGGAAAAAGACTCGCGAGGACAAATCCAATCTCACAGCAGGTGGGAAAACAACACTTTTATCTGACTGAAATTGGTCAATTAGCTCCAAATAAAGTCAAACATTTCTCCGCTTCCTCCCGGGGTTATGGATGAAGTGAAAAGAGAAGAAGGGACCTTGATTTTGCTCATTTAGGACATGCTATGATTTTTAATTACCCGTTGGAAGGAGTCTTTTATTGAGCTACACGGCTCCACACTGTCACCTGTCCTCTCTAATTGTGCGTCTTCACTCCTGAGGGGAGTTGGAGGGGAATGTAATTACAGTGAGATCAATAGTCGAGCATCAGCGATGACACAGTAACGATTCATATTATATGCAGATTGATTCATTTCCGGACATTGTTTAGTTTAATTTAATGGAAGTCTTCAAGCTCAAGGGGGGGAATTTTCGCACATTCACAGAACAAGGCTATAAAGACGATTATATGGGCAAGTTTAATTGTCTGGGAACTATATGGACTGATTAAAAACCACAGTAAGAGCAGCTAACAGCAGCTTTTGGGGTAATTTTGGAGGCATGTTGGATACTTACAAAGTCAGTTAATTTTATTATTATTTAAGGTTTTGCAAACAGAGCCTTACTAATGCTTGAGGAAAGTGAAAGTCTACAGTAAGTAAAAGGCGGAGGAGGGCCCAGAGTCTGGAGCCGTGACTGAGGCTGTAATGTTCACTGGAAAGAAATCTGAGCAGGTAAGTTAAACCAGAATACAAATTGAAATTTTAACAGTCGAGGGATCAATAAACTTTGGAAAGCTTACAAATGTCTGCACAAAAAAGCATCAATCCAATAGACTCAAACATTTCAACCACCAATGCCAACCTGAAGCTGCGGAAAGAGTTAGTTAGAAAATGATTACCCCTCAATGCATTATTTATTTTAGAAATAATTATGGAAAAACTGCAAATAAAAAAACAAAACAAGCCTTAAAAACTGTCCTAATTTGATTTATTTTTGAATATCTTTTTTTTTTTTTGAGTAATAAACATTTAAAATTCACTTTGAGGCAAAATACTACAAGTGAATAGATATATTTAACTTCCCCTGTTGAATGTAGTGAAATATTATGTACAAAGGAGGTATTATCTCCAATTCCAAGAAGAAAATGAACATCAGATAAAGTCAGGTTCAAAACTAAAACTTTGTTTAGTTTTGTTCACATTAGAGTCAAATAGTTTTGCAGAGGGGGTTTGGATGTCTCTTTATCACTCTATAAATCAGGGAATACAGACAACAGCTATAAAAAAAATCCATTGTCAGCATGTTTTTGGGAATAAATCAGGCTCTGATTGATATATGAACAATCCCCTCAGTAAAGCCCCTCAGAATAGAGATAAGAATAAAAGTGGAAAGTTAGTTGTATGCAAGTGAAGTACAGATTTCTGGCTCAGTATAAGAGAAAAAAAAACTAACTTTGTAACAGGGAAAGTTTTGTATTTCTTTTAAACAGATGTCGACAGTTGATTACTTGCAGTGTGCACAAAAGAGAAAGAGCAAAATTAACATCTGAATGTGCATTTTGAACAATCTCTTTCCACTAATCTAAAACTAGACATGTTATGGAAGCAAAATAGTCTGCAGTGTCTTGTCTTAATCTTAAATATTCTATCCACATACATGCATGCATATGCTGTATTCACAATTTTAGTTTATATATTATCAGATAGTAATTAAATCATAATAGCAATTAACTCATGTTTTTTCCCAACTAAGTTGACACATGGGGCACACACCGGGGCAGTGGTGGCGCAACAGGTTAAGCCCCTGTCTATGGATCTGAAGGTCAGGGGATCGAACCCCACTGCGGCCACTGTCGGGCCCTTGAGCAAGGCCCTTAACCCCTGACTGCTCCCTGGGCGCTGCACCACGGCAGCCCACTGCTCCTGCTATGTATAGTAGGATGGGTAAAATGCAGAAAAATGAAGGTTCCCAAGGGGATTAATAAAGGTTAAATTATTATTATTATTACTGTTAGATGACCAAAATAGAAGCATACATTTTCACTCATAGAAAAATGCATTAAACTTTATGGTGAAATAAAAGGTTTTAACAGGAAGGTGGCAAATCTCTACCACCATCTGCTATTTTGGATTTATGATGCAATATTCAGGGTAACAAATAGTAATAAAGACAGTGTTTATATAACAATGGAGGGACGGTTTGGGAGATCAGCCAAGGCCGGTTTGAAGTAAACATTAGTTGAATAATTATGAGATTTTATTAGAAGTTTGAATAACTACCCACAATAGAGAAAGCTGTGTATAAAAATACATCCTCTAGGGAGCAGATCTATCTATTAAACAGAGATATTTCTCCGGATAAATGTATGACTTGACCTGCTGGTGGTGTTGCAGGATCC
Source organism: Chromis chromis (assembly GCA_900302755.1). Taxonomy (NCBI): domain Eukaryota; kingdom Metazoa; phylum Chordata; class Actinopteri; family Pomacentridae; genus Chromis; species Chromis chromis. Next base: position 15,193 of record OMNN01051425.1, read on the forward strand.
CAGAGTCAGTAAGGTTCTACTTCTGGGCACCATGATCGCCTGCACCAAATGTCATAATAATCCATAAAGTCTCTGTTGAGGTGTTTCATTAAAAAACAAACTGTCAACCTCATGGATGCTCTATAGGAAAGGAGTAGGAATCACCACAACCATCGTCATAAGTTAGTTTGTCTTAAATATGTAAATTTAATGGCAATGGCAGTTATGTAAACCTTCTCACGAACTAACATAGCCTAATACAGCCAACACAATTCATCCTCTTAGAACCATGAATGCCAGTACAGAATATCATAGCAATTCTTCCAACAACTGTTAAAGACCTCCATCAATGAAAATCCATTCTTTTATATGTCCATATTGGGTTTTTTAGAAGCTCATAACAAATCTTAGGAACAAATCCTTTCTGTATCACATTCTGCATCATTTTCCAGTTAGAACATCCATCCATTATCTATACACCGCTTAATCCTCTGTAGGGTCGTGGGGGGCTACTCTAGCCGACTCAGGGCGAAGGCAGGGGACACCCTGGACAGGTCACCAGTCTATCACAGGGCTATACATAGAGACAAACAACCAAGCACACTCACATTCACACCTACAGACAATTTAGAATCATCAATTAACCTCAGCATGGGAGGAAGCTGGAGTACCTGGTGAAAACAGACACTGCACAGGGAGAACATGCAAACTCCACACAGAAAGATCCCAGGGGTCCTAACTGGAACGTGAACCGGGGATCTTCTCGCTGTGAGGTGACGGGGCTAACAACCGAGCCACCATGCAGCTAGAACACGTATAGCTGAATTGTCTGAGCAGAGTCGTAGCTGAGCTGGTGTGCTCGAGCTGCCTTGAATGGGGAATGGTGGAAGGAGAGAGAAGGAGGGACCATGTAGATTGAAAGGGATCAGTGGTGTAAAGCTACATTTCCATGTTTAAAATATGCAACTCTGATACACTGGGAGGAGTTTTTAGGGGATAAATCAATGCAGAAGAACTTCAAGATATTTTGGTGCCAATTGCCATCCATATGGCTGCATTACTAAACACCTCAATAGAGTAGAGCTCTGCTAAATCCTGGCATATGTCCTACATATACCTGATCATCCATCTGGGTTGAGGTCACATGAGGGAAATATGCACCTCTAAGAGAATGTGCAACATATCACAGGTGAATCAGTGTTGGCACTTTTAGCATTTCCACTTTCTTTCAACATTTTTCAGTTCTCTGACTTAAGGTGAAAGAGAATATTTGATGGATGGGCCATCGACTCGGAAGGCCACTGAGGATATGTAAGAGTGTCTACCGAAGACTTTAAAGTGCAAATAATCTACAGAAATACATTCTGTATGGCAGACAGCTGTCTCCCCGACGCGACGTAGCTACGGCTGAATGCTTGTCAGCTTTTACTGACACCGCCAGCGCGTAGTCAAAGCAGACATCTATAGCGAAATGGCACATTGGAAAACAATGAGAACGGATAGGTCCTTCGAGTGGCTGAGTCATTTCACGATGACACCGGGATAGATAGGAAAGGGGAAAAAAAGCGGGAAATAAACAGCGAGTGACAGAAAAAGAAAGGGAACAGAAGACACGTCGAAGGAGCGAAACAATGAGAAATGTCAAAAATAGATGAAAGTTTCCTTGCGTGACACCAGGTTTCTATAAAGTGCATGCCCTAGAGACTGTGACGCCGCCCGCCCGTCCCTGAGAGGAGACATAATTTGACAAAAGGCAGAGGTGCATTCTCCGCGGTGAGTTTCTGGCCGGTCATTGCGTCCCAGCAGAGGACGGGAAAAGGTCTATTTGTCAGAATCGTTTTTTTTTCCCCCCGTCCAGGCCCATTCCAGGCCCAAACGTCCATTACCGAAACCACTGAATTCATGCAACATTAAACTGGCAGTAACCCAGCTGGTCACTCTCTGCATTTGAATGAGACGCCGGAGCGGAAACCCTTTGAGGAAATGTAGTCTACAAAAGATACAGCATGACAAATGAAGCAATATTAGTTGGTGTGGACCAGAACGAGCTCTAAATACTGCAATTTGTAACTTTCCAGTATGACATCTATGGGTTAATTGGGTTATTTATTTTCTTTGAATATGTCTTATTTTCCTTATTGTTTATTTTATTTATGTGTTGGCTGTGCCAATGGCTGCTGTAAAACGAATTGCCCCTCGGGGATAATAAAGAATAATCAATCAATCAATCAATCAATCAATCTATAGATGGCTGGGCGTAGCTGTAGTCGGGGAGGGAAAAATTAAATGGGGACAGAGTACTCACCACGCTCTGTGCCCAACACATGCGCACACACACACAGCAAAAATAACCAAACTACAGGGGAAAACTCAAAACGTGAAGGCTGTGCAAAATTGCCACTAAACACACACATTTAAGAGGAGTGTGAAGCTGGGGTGAGGAACTCTGAGCACCAAGCCCTCCGCCGTCACACAGGGCTGTGGCAATAATCTGATAAAGAAGCATCTTGGGGGGAAAGCAATCAAGGCCCCAGAGGGCTAACAGAACAAAAAGGAAAAAGAAACTTACAGAAACCACCTAAGGGGGAAAATAATACTGAAATAATTCAGAAATAAAATGACTAAATCAAAATGAAATAAACAAAATAATACAAACAAAATAGCAGTGGCAGTCTCTTCTGAGAATACCCTACATGGGATTCAACATGGAGGGGGCAGGGGGGTAGCCAGGGAACAGGACCACACCAAGGCCACACTAGGCTACTCTACAGCAGAGAGGAGGCCAACACCTTGTCTGCCAGCTTATCAATCATTCCTGATTAATGGGAGGAGCTAACTGCTATCCACCCTACAGTGACCTGGGAGGGACGTTCACTACCGGTCACATATATTCCGTTTTCTTTTAATCTGTGGGCACGTTCCATTTCAGGGGCAGCCTTTTATTTGTAGTGTACAAAGGTGACGCTGAAGGAATTCAGGCTTGTGGGCTGGACATGGCTGTCGTTCTTTAATGAGAGACTTCACCCCAGCATCATTCTGACAGCCTGAACTGAGCCACACTGAGGCAAAAGCTAATCGTCCATTTAAAAGTTCTTTGTCAACTTGTAAAATCTGACATTTCCAGCTTTCTGGGAGTGTGCCCAAAAACAGCTGGGAAAAGTGTTAACTACCAGCGGTTGAACTGAGAAAAATTCTGTGATACTCAAGCTTACATTTTCAGTTTTCACATTTCATTTCAGCATATGATTTGCAGCTGTCACTGTTTGTGTCTGTAACTTGTATTCTATTCAGCGTTTAACAGCATATCCAGGCCGCTGGTACAGGCTTGTCTCCCATTATTTATCTCTCGCAGTGGCATTTTCATTGGTGCAGTTAATGTGATGTGTTTGCCAGTGACCGATGACCACCTAAACGCACACCTGCTGAGCATTGTCATATGATGTTTTCCCAACTTTATGAGCCGATGAGGACTGCCCTGAACGCACCGTTAAGACATTGTCTGGTTTTTGCTGTATATCTCATGAGATGTACAGCAGCTGTGCCCTGCAGAGTCGCAAAAAGATGGCTGGGAGTGTGATTGAGTGCAGTGAGATATTTTTCTTCTTTGCTGTAAATTTACTTAAGAATTGGCATTTATGAATTTGCACTCAATGCATTCTGTAAACCAGTCAAATAAACAAATGAAGGTTTACAGCATTTTTTATACGATCCAGATGTTTCTACATACTATGCTTAAGTAGATACAGACTTCTAGTCTACAAATCTTAGATCTTGTCAGAATATTCCAGCAGATATTGACATGTACTAGTATTTAATAGGTGATGCAGACGGGTATGCGTGACAGAAGTTACATACTGCACCTCTGACATACACCAAACACATTTACTGAATTTTGCTGATTTGGGGGTGACCTGTTGAACCTGAATTTTAAAACGAAAGGGGGAAAAAAGGTGTTTGTTCTTTTCACATTCTTATCAAACATGCTGTTGCAGATGCAGGATTTTACCCAGCAACAGCACTGTGCAGATCATGTACCATGCAGATCCAGTTACACATGTGAGCCACTGTCTCCTCCTCCCCCGTGACAGGCTCGGAGCACCTCAGGCGCTGCGATGTTGGCAAGCCACAACAAGAAGTGATGAGCCACTCGAACAAAAACTGCTGACATGCTCACTTCTCTCTGCCTTTTGTCAGTCAAGACAAAACAGTTTCTCTTTTTTTTTCATACATGTTACTTTGTCGGGTTCTCAGTATTCCTCAAACAGTCATATTTCGGTGGGATTTGGATTTGTTTTGGGGAGGATTTTCTTCTTTTTAAAGCCATCCAGGAACGGCTGAGGAGCTGGCTGCTCCACTGATGCAAGCTGCGTGAAGAATAGCAATAAATGTATTTCTCTCCAGTAATTATAGTAGAAATAACAAGAAAAGCTTCAACTAGTTTGTCTCTTTCCGTGCATTCGGGACCATGGCAAATCAAGCCACATGGAGCCTTACCAACTGTCACATGTGATTCTGAGCATAGAGCTTCTCCTCAAACTTCAGAACTGTTGTGTATTTGCGTGTTGCATTCACTCGCATTATGTCTTTTAGTAGTCCTATGAAAAAGGATCGCAATATATTACGACAATAAATGAAAACAACTCAAACCAATGATAAATAGCATGAGGTAATACCAGTATTGCATGCCTGCTAAGTATAAGCATATTTCCAGTGTCTTCGCTGTGGGCGTTTGCATGGTAAGATGTTCCATGTGTTGGGAGTTTCATACGCTATTTCATCAAGTGAAATGATGCACAGGTACCCTGATGTAATGACACAATGATGCTAATCTGATTAGAGGCAATGATAGCACCAAGAGGGGGAGATGGATTGCGATGACGTGCTAATGATACTTACAGAGATTGCCTCATGAATAATCTGATTGGTTTTCCCCCTGGCTGAGATCAAGTTTTGATAAACAATAATTCCAAGAAGCGTATAAAGGGAGGGGTGTGTGGTTTGTTTCTCTTTCGCTTTTCACATTAACTAAAAACCTTCATGGCTTTCTGGATATACTCAACATTCTTACTGGGTCGTTTTTGGATGATGTTATGTTCGCAATAAAAGTTTTACAAGCTTGATCCAAAATTTATTTTGTAGAATAGAAAGAAGAAAAAAAAATCTGAATGTATTCACAGAGGCCCTTCTGAGCGTATGCGCTGCTCTCGGACATCATGTTGCTTTACTCACATTGGTGTTGTGATTTGCGTTCACACCTGGGAGTTAAGCAGTAAAACTGACAGAAAGTTCACACTGAGCAGATGAAATGCTGCATCTGGAGATTAAAGACCGTTTAACAAACCTGAGCAGAAGTTATTAAAGAGCTCAGATTGTAATGCATTTGCCTCACTGTCAACAGACTTTCTCAGTTTTTTTTTTAATTTAAATTCCTATATTGGTTCCTTATTGCTCTCCATGTGGCTGGAGCCCCCAGTGAACACCAGTGTGTGCGTGTGATCTGAAATGATGGAAAGCCAAGCAGTAAAATATTTAATGTGGGAAACATATACTTACAAAAGTGAGTGTATAATAAACTGGCCGGGTTTTATTCTCAGCTCATTACATTGTGCTGTATTGTCAGGATCCCTTGATGTCACATTTTGGGTACCCTTATTTCAACCCATCTTTTCCAACATAACAAATCTAAGTGAAAACATAATTGTCCAACACAGGACATGTTCGTCCAGATCTTCTGGACCAAAGTCCTATGTCTTACACCGTCTCCACCCCTCTTATCTCCAGTGAGAAAAAACTTCTATACATCTATTTGCATTGATTATTGATGCAGGTGGCACTCACACCAAAGGACACTTTGTGCGTATCTCTAAGATGCTAGCAGCTTTAAATGAGAATGAGTTAAGTGAGCATTTATAGCTTCCTCCTCATAATCAGTGTTTAATAGTCCCTGATTGTGAAGCCAAAGCAGGACAACCACTGTTTTCTGGCAGAGTTACATAGCCTCAGAGTTGGATGTGCTAACCTGATCCCAACTATTACCACAAGCACATTTACATGTACAGGCTCAAACAGTAGAGGTGGAACAGGATGTCATCAGTTGTCAGTGGGATCCCTAACAGTATGTTGGCTCTGTTCACTGCAACTGAAGACTTAGCACTATGAACTAGGGAATAACATCATGCAAATGTCTTTGGAGTGAGGTTCAGAACACAGTTATTCTCATTTGATTAGATTCCCTTGAGAACTGAATGCAGTCTTTTTCTATTACAACTTCTCTAAATCACAATACTTCAAACGGAGGAAAAGCTTTGTCATTCAGTATAGCGCTAACAAACTGAACTTTAAACACATTTCTTCAGAAAATTAGCTACTTAGTTGTGCACCAGCTGTTATGTGCTTAACACTAATGTTTTATGCTCCATAAGAACCAAAACTTTAAATCTGCACTGGCGAGCAAGTCTACATCATCTGCAAAGCGGTTGATGCAATCACCAGGTCATGAAGCTGAACATTCTCCACACCCAGACCTGCAATTATATCACACATGTAAAGATTATTTAAGGAAAAAATAAGGGCTTCTTCCTGAACACCTGACGAAATATAGCATTTTGTGTTGCCTTTGTTTGACAGCCGTGGTGCACTATTTGATCATGTGGGCATTGTGGGGTAAATGAAAATAAATAATCATGAAGAGTCACACTGAAGCACATTTGTAGGACAGGATGGACAGTTGATGTGCATTCTCCTCCCAGGTCTGGTAAAATGTAAAGGACAGGCTAAAACATGCTTTGCATACAATCTTTTCTCCATGTTGTGAGGAAAGAGCGATTGAACCGTGATGATAAGGCAACACGTTGCTGAAAACATTGGCCCTCGCAGCTTCTCTGCTTTTCAGCTAAGGGAAAGCACAGAAAGGAATGGGATGGTTGGTGGCGGTAAAGTTGATAGTAGGAGGGGGATACGGGGGCCAGTGTGAAAGGGAACAGCTGGGAATGGATGGTAATCTCAATCTGATAATGCTCATGTACCGTGCAACTGAGCATGGAAATGTAAAACATGGTACCACAGACCCCACTCCCTTTTTCCGTATCTGGCTTTCATTGCTTTCCCTTACAATGTATGCTTCCCCGAGATGCACAGGACAGTGATACATGAATAATATACATGAATACACCCACAAAAGGAAACCATGTATATTAACATGTGTATCTGGTATATAGCTGGTGAGGATCTTGTGCTGCAGATTTGGGGAAAACAACTTTATTATCTGCAGCACATTTTTGGTCCGTTCTGTGTCTTTTGTTCTTTTCATCAGGTCAGACATTCCAGGATTGTGTTTCTGTGTCTGAGGGCAAATATGTCTGTGCAAACCAATCTTTCATTGTGTGGAGCTAAATGCAAAAAAAGAGAGAACATGATACACATTGTATACAGATAGTAGGAACATAATCTGACACAATATAAGACAATGGTTTTCTCTGTCTTATTTGTTTTTTTCCCCTCATTAAATTTAGTTTTCAATGTAATGGCTGTCAGATACATTGACAGATTTATGAAAACTAATTCAGGTGCTTTACACACAATGGCACTATGTGTGATATTAAAGCAGCGTACCTCTCGGTTCATTTTGTAAGACTAGAAATAGCTCAGATTAAATGCTGAAAGGTACTAAGACCCTGCCAAAGAGGAACATCTTGGGTGCTTAAAAATGAGAATAAATATCAAACAAAATGTCAATCAAATTTGAGTGAAAAGCTCACGATCCCTCACTGGCTTCCCACCACACAACACTGGAGTGTTTGATGGAGCAAAGTCAGAATCACTGCAATTGGCCTGCAGTTGCATGTGACTGATTTTTACAAATAAGTCTGCTACTGTACCTTAATTACTATAATTCACTGATGTGGATGAAGCTGCAGCTAAATTGTGATTTAACATGGAAGTGTTTTAGCTGATAGACTTATACGATGATTGCTCTGAATTCCTGATTCATATTTAGCCATATTTAATTCCATTTTGTATACAGTGCATGGTGTATGGTGTATGAGCACGTTACATAGAAAAAAAAGGAATATTCTATTCTATTCTAAATGTTACTGTAAAAAATATGTCTCTTAAATTGCTCAGAAGACGTGTGCAAAATGACTTCTGCATTTGAATCCCCCCCTCTCTGACTCACCCTTGTTAAAGTACGGTATTTTCAATCTGGCGGAAGACATTTAACAAATGAAATAAGGAGTCAGTGCCATGGCTGAGCATTTCCACCTTGACGCTGCACATGACAGTCTAAAAAATCATTATTTCAGGGCGCCATGATAGCCTAATGGTTATGTCGCGTGACCCACATGCAGAGACGTAGCGGCTGACCCGGGTTCGAGTCCGACCTCGGGCATTTACCGCATGTCCTTCCCCACTCTCTCCTGTTTCCGACTCTATCCACTGTCCTATCGAATAAAGGCGAAAAGCCAAAAATAAATCATTATTTTATCAGAATCTTTGTCCAGTTCAAACATGTATATGTATAAC
>OMNN01051428.1:0-33359 GCA_900302755.1 Chromis chromis
CACATAATGTTTGCTCTGATTATATCTATTTACACAGTGGAATTATTAATTTCCTTGGGCTTCCCTTTAAATCACCCGGTGAACTTCCTCTTCATTGCCCAACAATTTTTACTAGTTGCTTCTGTTCAACAGAATGAAGAAGGACATTGCGCATTCTGAAACCTGACTCAGTGAATCCGTATCTGGCAATGGACTTTATCTACAGGGCTTTCATCGACTACACACTACACAATATTTAAAGATGCATATCACTGTGTTCCCCATACAGCTCTGGGGCAATCAGCCCACTGCTTGGTTCAGTTTATTAGATTTTGGTCAAAACAATGAAGAAATGGACCAGCATGGCAAAACAAGAACTGCAAGCCTATTTTGACTGCATCAACGGGAGTGTTCCTGAAGCTGCAACTAGTAATCTGCATGAACGGACAGACACCTTTCATCAGCATTTGTGTGTGCAGGTGCACACACAACAATAAGAAGCCATGGATTACAGCCAGACTGAAACAACTTCAACAAGTCCAGAAGAATGTCTACAGGATAGGGTACAGAGACCTGTACAGACAGGTACAGAACTCAGCCAATGAACCTACATCACCTACAGCTTCTATCTATCTATCTACATCAGAGGAGACATCCCAAACTGCAGGAGAGCACCTTCTCCCTCCACCCATTCCCCCTACAAAGATGACCTGAGTGTACTCTGCTGGAGGTTTTAGAGGGAGGAACCCACACCTCTCATGCCCAATGACAATAGCCCTCTACCCTCCCCCTTAATATTCAAGCGGCACTGAGGATATGTGAAGGAGATGTGATCCAGACAGTGTCTCCTGATCCTATCTTAAAGCCCATGTGGACCGACTGTCTCCAATCTTAGCTCAGATCTTCCTGTGAGAAGTCCCCTCCCGCTTCAAACGTTCCACCATCACCCCTGTGCCCAAGAAAAGACTAAACACCTACAGGCCTCAGACATTTTTGGTCATGAGGTCCTTCAAACTAGTGTTGTTGCCCCAGGACACCTGATGGAAACCCTGCAGTTTGTTTACAGTGCAAGCAGGTTAGAGAATATTGCAGTCTGCACAACATCCCGCAACCCCTTTCGCACTGAGGATCCTGTTTGTCATTCTAAAACTCTTTACCTCCAAACTCTCCCGGATTACTGTATTCCTGCTTGTCTGCAAGTATCTGTTACCTGAAAACAACAGATGAGACATCAGAGACGGCACATCCAAGGACCCAGCTGTTGAATTCCTGAAGTTTTCAACACTATAGTGATCAGACTCATCCAAGATGGTACTAAATCTGCATATTGGCCATTTCCAAAGACCTGAAGTGGGAGATGGATATCCACTCCAGCCTCAAAAAGGCCCAGCAGAGGATGTACTTTCTGCGACAACTGAGGAAGGTTTTCCGGATGAACCATTGACACAGTTCTACAAAAGAGGAACAGACACTAAAAACAGCAGAAAAAAAATTACTGGTTCTCCCCTGTCCAACTTTTAGGATTTGTATTCTTTGAAAACCAGGAAATGAGCAGGGAAAATCATTACAAATTTATCACACCCTGGACTTTTTAAACCTTTTTTCATTCCTCCCTTCTGGCAGGTGTGATAGAACTCTGCAGCCTATTCCAGAACTACCAGACACAGGAACAGTTTCTTTCCTCGTGCCATCTACCTCAAAAGCAGCTGAACAGTATCAGCATTCATATATTACAATCTCACTCCTATATGTGATGCACATTATTGCAGTTTGCACCTTGACACATTTGGATTTTATATATAATGCTCATATGTATATTGTGTACTGTCTGTTCCATTGTCTATATAATGTATTATGTATATTTCTCATCTTATTTAAACTGTATGTAGCTTATATGTTGTATATTGTCTGTTTGTTTTTTTAATCTATACTGTCTATATATTGCTTGTATTTCTTGGCAGTCACCAAAGACCAAAGGCAAATTTCATGTGTGCTCACATACTTGGCCAATAAAGCAGATTCTTCTTATACAGTAAACATGATGAACAGAGGACCAACAACAATGTTTGTGCAAGCTAGTGTTTGCTGGAATGTAATATTTAATACACCACCCATCTGTTGTCAAAATGATTTGACAATAAATTGGTCAGAAAGCTTATTGAACTGCTTTTTTCATTTACTTGTGTCCATGTACATGACGTTACTCAAAAAGTCTCATTTGGGAGAATTATTTTTAAAAAAGGTACATTTTTAAAAGATTGCATAATTTCACACATATGTGGAAGTGGATAGTCTGAGGGCATGAACTTTCGGTGCCACTATGGGCCGGTTAATGATCCAGAACAATAAAAAAGTGGAAATGCTATGTTGCAACTATTATACAACTCCAGAGTCTTTTGTCAGCTGAATCAGTTTTATGTGACAAAGAAAATTCCACAGATATGCAACACAAGTGGGCTTGTTACACTGTTAAGGGTTGGGTAACCTGGTCTGTTCTGTAATAACCGAAAGTGGACAGGAGGTGGCGCATAGAATCTGGCTAGACTGACACCACGACACCATCCAATCATACAGCACTCTGCGGTGACCATTTCCTCAATGTAACCGCCACAATGTCGGTACCTGAAAACTCAAGCTGAACTTTGTGGTCTCACACAAGGAATGAAATGAAACAGAGCTCAAACATGTTCCACTAAGGGAAACCACACACATTAAACACTGGGCACCTTTAACACGAAAAACCCGTACATCATCTATGAGTCATGTAAGACTGATGTTAAGAAATCTCCATTACGCACGCATCATTATACTACTTACAGGTACTTCCGGGCAACTGAGCTGATGTAAAGCTACATTATTGTTGGGTTTGGCTCGTTTTGTGTTGCGTTTACACTATATAGCCTATATTTAGACGAAATAATTGCGGAAGTAGCCAGGAATTAGGTTGTTGAACGTCTTTTTGTGGGTTTTTCTACTCCACCATCCTTGCTCTGCATCTGCTAGTGGCTAAACAGGTTTTCTGTCAATCGTGATGTGATTTTGAAGACTATATAGCGTGTGCATTCCTGGATGCAGTGATAATATGGCGATCCTCAGGTAGGAAAGGAAGTGCGTTCACATTCTTACCAATCTGCAAAGCGGGCTGCTCATAAATGTTAAAGGAGAAGCAGAGATGCGCCGTGCATAATGTCGCAGACCTGTGTGCCGCATCCTGCCGTGGACGTGACATGTAACACGCACAGCAACCATGACACCGTCCCGACCTCATTAGTATGCGCGCACGTAGAGCGCAGAGAGGGGGCTGTCCTTAAATACAGTGAGACACCCACACGGCAGCAGCACTTCTGCGGAAGACCAGCACCGAGGAGCGCACACATTCCAGCTCGTGGTTCTCATCTCCTTAACTGAAACCTTCAAGGTAAGAGAAAACCCACAATGTATCCAAGCTTTACTGTCAGACGATTTTCTGCTCTTTGACTACAGTGGTTTAAAAAATGGAGCTCCCCAACTACATGTTTTACATAGAGAGGGGTGTGTCGCCTTACAATCAATACAGTTGATTGGTTGTGTGTGTGAAGCTGAGGCCAATTTTATTTTTTGACGAGTTATCTTCAACATGTGCCACCTTTACGCAAGGAAAGTTTAAGTCATTACTTAACAAGACCACAGGAGGGAACCGGATGGAGGACTGTGGGTTTAGGTTTCTACTTGTTGCATCACTGAGAATGAATATTCTGAGTGGACATCTAACTATAATTTCTTATATTATGACAGATTTTATTCACCCATGTGTATATAATGGGCAGTACAGGATGGATAAAACAGCTTTAAAGGTCTGCTGTTTTTCATTTCTGCAGCACATGAAATATGCGCAGTGTTACACAAGTGTTTTACGCATGCTCTCTGCTGCCCGTAATGACCATCATCCAGGCAGCAGTCGAGGTCCCTGATACAGGAAATTCCCTGCAGTCACCAGAGACTGCATGCGAGGAGGCACTGGCATGTACTGGAACATGGAGAAGCAGATTAAAGTGAGAGCAGTGTTGGTGATGCAGGTGCTTTATGGCTGGTGTTTGATTGCTTTACCAGTAATAAATGATTGTCAAAATATTCATATACCAGAACACTTTTCTCAGCACACATCTTCTTGGCAGGGTTATGCATGAATATGTACTTGGAAGAATGTTTGATAGTTGCACATTATCTGAATACATAATTAAAAACTCCAGATTTTCCTGCAGTTAAAATTCCTCAGCGATGCAGAATTTTGAAGACAAATACATATGTGGATGCACTCATGTCTTCTCCAGTCATAGTCTGAAATTCAGTAGATGCTGAATCCCAAATATGATACACGACACCCTATCAGAGCTCAGTAGATCCCTTAATGACCGGTTCCTGATTGAATTAGGTAAATGCCATAATGGAAATAGGACAATCCGAGCAAGCACAGTAGCTGCTTCCTTTAAGTCCCAGAAATTCACATAATCCGAAGCATTCACAAAACATCTGCCTCTCTCTTTCTCTATCGCATTAAGTTCTTTCAGCTACTAATAATCTTTCTTGTAATCCTTATTCAGTCGTGCTACTAAGGAAGTGTTTGTTTTTTTTGCACAGTATATGTCACCAGTAAAGAATTTTGTACTCTCTACAATAATCCTGCATGCCCGGCTCTCCTCATGATCAGGTTCTGGCATGTAATAAGGTCGCAGCTCACCTCTGAGGGAGAGATGATTGGATAATAGGATTTTTAGATATAACTGTCCCGCTTACCATATCCTACTATTGTGTGCAAACTCACCGTGGAGAGGTCTTAAGTATCCTCTCCAGGAGGTTTTACAGTGTATTAATCCTATCAAGTGCTCCCTCCACTACGTGCTCCTTTTCACATCATCAGTGGAGAACCAGCCCCGTCACGCTGGTGATGTAAACGTCTGCAAACGTGAGCCCTCGGCCAAGCCCACCCAACCAGGAAGTATAAATAGCAGTGTGTGACATCAGCAGGGGGATGGATGCTTCGGGGAGCTGGGCTGCAGTGCTTTCCCAGACAGTGGTTGCCATGGAGATAAAAAAAAAAAAGAGGCTGTGTGAAGCTCTTGCCGTAAACTGTCTCTCATAGTGAAGACTTGTAATTGTGAAACACTGTGGGGTAATGAAAATAGCACACTTCTCTGTAATGGTGATGAACTAAAAGGGAAATCCAAGTTTGACTCAGTCACTGTGAAATGTGAAATCGTCACATACTTTCTTGTGTAGTTCTGGGAGTAACAACGCACTCATATTGCCAGATAGCCCTACATTACTGCATCTCTTTATTTTTGTCTCTTCCCTTTTTAAAAGGAGAGAGAATGGGGAAAAAAAGAGGCACAGAGAGTATACTCTGTGCCTCTTTTTTTCCATTCTCTCTCCTTTTTTCTTCCCCCACCTACTTTACTGTTTGGCCTTCACTCCCTTTTCACGTGTTTTTATTTTCCACAGATGTCCACAAAGGATAAGCTCATCAGCCATGTGATGAAGGAGGAGCCTGTTGGCAGCAGGTGCAAGGTGACGGTGGTCGGTGTCGGCATGGTGGGCATGGCCTCCGCCGTCAGCGTGCTGCTCAAGGTGAGAAAACCTGGTTTTAGATTAAACCTTGAAGAGCGCAAATGGTCAAGTTCAAGCTTGAGTGTGAATCAAGAGCATCACTGCTAGGATTTTAAATGGAAAAATGAGGATTTACAGAACAGACTCTGCTGAGAAACCTCTGCAGTGAAATAGACTTTGAGGGTGTACTGACTAGAGAATTTATCTTGTTGAAAGCAAGCCAGGAAACTCTGCATTTCCCTTATATCAGGCGGCTCCAGACTCAACGGTTTGAGGAAGAACAATAGAGGCTAAGAAATACAACGTCACGGTCTAAAAACTAACAATGCCTCTAAATAAACAAAGCATTGATGAATTACTGTCCACTGGAAATAACACATAGGTCAACCATAGGTAGCCTCATCCACATAATAGGTTTACTGTAAAATACACTGTATAAAGTGTATGATGAGTTGTCAGAATGACTTATTGCATATATGTGTATGATCAGGACTTGTGCGATGAGCTGGCCCTGGTTGATGTGATGGAGGACAAGTTGAAGGGTGAGGCCATGGACCTGCAGCACGGTTCCCTCTTCCTCAAGACACACAAGATTGTTGCCGACAAAGGTGAGAATGCACAAAAATGACTATGATCTTTGACTTTTGTTTTCATTCTAGTTCAGCACTGTATTACTACTATTCTGTGGCTGCATCATAACATTCTTTTTGTCACTTTTTTTTAGACTACAGTGTGACAGCCAACTCCAAGGTGGTGGTGGTGACCGCTGGTGCCCGCCAGCAGGAGGGCGAGAGCCGTCTGAATCTGGTGCAGCGCAATGTCAACATCTTCAAGTTCATCATCCCCAACATCGTCAAATACAGCCCCAACTGCATCCTGCTGGTGGTGTCTAACCCAGGTAAGAGAGGCGGTCTGCGAATGTGACAAGAGAGGGTGAGGTGTCGCTTGAAATGGAGTCAAGGGTTACAGTAGAAATGATGTAATCCCTAAAATGTTACCCCCCGCTCAGTGCATATTTATGGCTGATCTTTTCTCCTCTCACTCTGCCCCCTCCCAGTTGACATCCTGACCTACGTGGCCTGGAAGCTGAGTGGTTTCCCCCGTCACCGCGTCATCGGCTCCGGCACCAACTTGGACTCTGCCCGTTTCCGCCACATCATGGGAGAGAAGCTCCACCTCCACCCTTCCAGCTGCCATGGATGGATCGTTGGAGAGCATGGAGACTCCAGTGGTATGCAGCTCTGACTAAAAATAACATCTCTGCTGAGCCTTCAATATACGTTTTGTTGCTCTGTGACCAGCAGCTGCATCATTTGCATGATTTGTGTTGCAATGCTAATTAGTCACTACTATCTGTCTTTTACAGTGCCCGTGTGGAGCGGTGTGAATGTTGCTGGAGTTTCTCTTCAGGGCCTCAACCCACAGATGGGTGCTGAGGGTGACAGTGAGAACTGGAAGGAAGTCCATAAGCTGGTGGTGGATGGGTGAGTTTTGTATTTGTAATTCTCCCATAAGTTTTTGTTTTTCATCCATAGAGCCCAATGTTGTTCATTATGGCCTCACAGTTTTGCAGATGTGGAAGTGTTTTTCCCCCAAATAGCTTATCGCTTAAAGGGTCAAGATAAAGACAAAAAAAAAAAACAAGAAGAATTTGACCAGGGACATGAGCCAGAAGGCAAGCAGAGATGGATACACAGTGCTGTGTGTACCATTGTTAACACTACTGTGTTAAAGTTTCTCTAGAGTCTGGCAGCCAGTTCAAGCAGACAAAATTCATACTTCACTTATACAGTTGCTATGGTGTTCCTAGTGAAATAACACCGTAGTACTAAAGGTCATGACCACACTTGCACCCCCGAGTCTTAATAAATGACCAACTTAAACCCTGATCAAAGAAATGTTTCTTTTATATCAGTTATAATATAATATGACCTATCCATAATCAGCATTGGATTTTCAATTGTCAAGTTGTAGGGCCATTTCTTTAAGGTTACACAATGCCAAAGTTTGCCCTGTGAAATGATGGTGATATTGCACCATCATTTTATTGTCAGTCAACCTGACTTATCTTCCGGTAGTTGGGTCAATAGAGAGGTCAGCCATGTACCAGACAATAGGTGATTTAATGAAAATGTTTGTAAAGCTGCTAGGTGTATAATAAAAGATTTCATAACGGGGACAAAGATAAGGTGTAAATGCACAATAAAGATGTCCTAACAGGGAAGAGAGCTGCTGCTTTTTCCATCTGCATGGCTAATAGTCAAGAGACCTGGTTTTAAAAAGACATGTTTCATTTGTATGTAATGGAAAGATATCCTTGGCTGTGATTTATTATTTCTAAGGCATAATTATGACACTGCACAGCCTATGTCTGGATTTATAAATGGATTTGATGTTATGGTGAACTACCTTCACTTCAAGTTCAGTCAGCTAACTCAGATGGACTAAATCTATGTATGTGCCACTCTTTCCATGCAAAGCTCAGAACAGCTGGGATCTCCGAGTGAGAATTGTAAACATCCTCTACTAAACATCATTAGACACTGACAAGTGGACAAACAGTTTAGTGTGCTGATAAACAGCTGAATTCTCAGCACGGAAGGACAGATGGCAAAAAAATAAGGGATAGTGGAGGAAAATACCAAAGCACACAAGTCCAGGAGGCATTTGGTTCTAACAGTTTTTCTATTATTGTGTGTGTACAGAGCCTATGAGGTTATCAAGCTGAAGGGCTACACTTCCTGGGCCATTGGTATGTCTGTGGCTGACTTGGTGGAAAGCATCATGAAGAACCTCCACAAGGTCCACCCAGTGTCCACACTTGTCCAGGTGAGGAGATTGTGAGCAAGACGTACAACTCACTGTCTGAAAAACCCTTCAGGAATACTGTACGTTCTGTACATGTTATGAGTTGCTAACCGTCCTTTCTGTTTTTCGTCCTAGGGCATGCATGGAGTGAAGGATGAGGTCTTCCTGAGCGTCCCTTGTGTCCTCGGCAACAGCGGCCTGACAGACGTCATCCACATGACCCTGAAGCCCGACGAGGAGAAGCAGTTGGTGAAGAGTGCCGAGACCCTGTGGGGCGTACAGAAGGAGCTCACCCTGTGAAGAGCGCTCCTCTGAATCCACCAGTCCTCCCTGAAATTACACCAAACGCTGTGTGGTTGGACCCCCTCGATCCATACCTCCCGTGTCTCCCTCACGGCAATGGGCAAATAAGACCTCTGAATATCCCAAAAGGCCAAGTTGCTTGTAGCTAAACCACTCAAAGCTAGATCTTACTTTCAGATGTTCACGTGTTGTTTACCTTTGCCACCTCCCTCCTGCCATTGTCCCTTTATGACTGAATTCTCAGAATCTCGTAACTGTAGCCTTTCATGTCAGCCTGTGTTGGAGAAAGGGCATATCTGTTCATTGTCCTCTCCATACAAGAAGGCCTTTACGTACTAAGCGTATATACTCTGTACTGTATGTTACTTGTGTGTCACTGCTTCCTCTGTACACTCCTTGGTCATAGTTTATATTTATTGTGTGTTTGTTACCAGTAGTTTTGTTTAGTTTTGTTCCACTTGGTAAACTCTGTTTATTTTATATTTGGAGTATAATAGAGACATTCCATTCTCTATGAGGAGGGCTTCCTATCCACCTACAGTCATAACAACACTCCTGCATAATATCACACAGTCCCGTGATACCAAAGTACCTTATTATTTTAGTAGTGCAATGATACATCTACTGCCTGGCGTTAAAGCCTATTTAAACAAACCTAACCACAAGTGCACTGACAGAAAAACTAAAAAGAGAGATTTATAATTCTAATAATAAGTAGCAAAGTTTACATCAAAGAGAAATAAAGGGATTGCCAGCAAAAATTTAGCCATAATATAACTCAAAAAGAGTAATAGCAGAGCGCCAGAGGGAAAGAGTCGGCCAAGATCACGAGTCAGGGTTAAAACAGAGTTACAGTCCTGAAGGTGTTGTTTGTGTACGCAACCTACATGCCCTCAAAAGGATTTGTATTTATTTTACTCCACCTGACACTGGAAGAGACATGCAAAGAAAATCTATTCTGTTATTTATAACTGTTAAGATCTATTTATGTATTATTGTTACAACATAAGATAGGATGGGATTTATCAATCATTCACTGACTTACTGAGGAACCGTGCCCGTCATGGCAGCTGGACGTTGATCTTTATTTGCTGTAACATCAAATAAATCTGCCAGGAAAATGACACAAGTTTGTCCTTGGTTATTTTATGTGTACGTAGAGCTGCTGACCCATAGTGCACAGCTATGGGTCACGTTTTTTTTTTCTTTTGCAGGACATCAAAATGTGGTTGTCGATAGACCAGTATTTACACCAACCGTAATGTCGATGCACCTGCTGACAAATGCCAAAGGATCTTTATGTTTGATTTATAAGAACTAACCACTGGATTCTAAAATGCAGTTTGAGCAACAGAAAAAATACTTTAGATGTAATTTTAAAACTACATTAAAATATTAATAAGAAATGATCATAGAGATGACCAATTAAATCAGATTTCTTTTATTTGTACTGATTTACATAAATCTACAGATATAAAAGAACAGGTGGTCTATGGTTGAACTGAAAACAAGAAAAAAAAAACAGTAGATATTCTATCATACAATTCAAAGTGCATTTAGTAAAAGGCTAATTTAAAAGAGACCAAACTTTACATAAGTTAACTTCTTGATTAGTACAATAGTTTATGTTTTTGTACCCTCCAACACTCAGCTTTATTCACAACTTTTACCTTACTTTTACTGAAAACCTAAACTTCTCAGCAGAACTGAGAACAAGTGGACAGCACAAGGAAATAAAAGAAAAGTAAACAAAAAGAACAATAGAGAATTTCTTTCGTAATACCTTAGAATTAGGTATGCCAAGGCTGCCATCCACCGTAAAATGTTTTTTTTTTTTAACTCTGTACAGAGTTAAACAACTACTGTACATGATTGACTGGTTAATGCAGTCAGACTGGAGGGTAGACCTGAGCAGCTGACACACAATCAGACCTCACTCACAACGAGACACAAAAAGGGGAAACGTGTAGTGTTGTGGGCACGAGGCATAAGAGCTCTGATTTCAGCTCAGTAAGTGACCCAAACAAGACAGTTCAGGTTCGCGTTTATCGTCACTTCTACTGTATAAAAAGCGATCCCTTCGACTCCATGGCTACTGAACCTGACCTAGAACTCACAGCATAAATCCTGAGGCTGAACCTGTCCTTCCTGAAAAGTTGCTTTGAGTTTTTACACCAGAGCCGACTCTTTTCATAATAGATGGCGTGGACATATGGGGCTCTGGACAAAGCCCCTCTCTCCTAGCCCATACATTTGTGCTTACTAGCCAAATAACTCTGTCTGGCGAAGGGACTGCTTATAAAACATGTGGGCTACCCTTCTGTGCAGCATACTGTACACAGGTTGACACACAAACTTGCTGTACGCCAGCCCAGTTACAGCAAAAACACTCTGGGCAAAAGTCACTGTACACACACAACAGGCTTGCAACTAAACTTCACCAATATGGCATGTGTGTTGAGCAGGTTTTCATGCCAACCACAGTACCTGATTCACAGTGGCGACAGTGGTATTTATAGAATACTGGGGCACAAAAGCAACAATGTCATGTCTGGGTCATGTTTGCTGCTGCATAATGAACTGATAGGAGTGTTTAGTTTGATCCAAAATACAAATGGCGTCATACTACAAGTGTGGCCACAGTTTGACAGTCCACAATTCTGCATAAATGTATTTTTTCTCTGTTGCTGCTGTTCAGATTTCTGTCTCATGAGAAATGATTTTAGATAGAATTTTAAAATGAGCAGCTGGTTGATATACAGGAAATCATGAAAAAGGGAATAAAACAGCAGGAGGAAGAGAGAAGAGTAAGAGAACGTGGAGATATGAATGTTTCCAGGTAGTCAATGTGTCAGTAGAGGTCACTAAGACCGGCAGTCTTGCGGGCTTTCTGCATGAGAGCACGAAGCTGGAACTGCTTCCTGGACAGAAGACGTACGTGCTGTGACAGAAGAGAATACAAATCAATAAGGAGAAAACCACAGAGGACTTTAGTATCTGTATGATTGTTTCTCTTGTACATTTGCTAGCATGTAATGGGGTTACCTTGAGGAAAACTTCCAGGTCTATGACGCCTCTGCGGAGGGCTTCTCCCAGGTAGAAGATTGTGTCCTCAATTGCATTCTCTTCAGCATAAAGGTTCAGGATCTGTTTGTACAGTGGAGCTGTGGGCACAATGACATCATCTATATCATTGTTCTCTGACTGGTTCTCCATTTTCTCCAAGGCCTCACTCAGCTCCTCGTCCTTTCTCTTCAACAGCTCAATGTTTCTGTCAACTTCAGTCTAGTGGAAACATGACCACAGAAAAAATGCGTAAATATAGACACAAGATATCAGTGGAGGATGTGGGGAAAAAATGAAGACTCAACACTGAAAAGATGAAAATGTCTCACCACTTCCTGGTCCAGTCTTGAGACCATCTCCTCCAGTTTCTGATGACCTTTCTTCAGGTCCTCCTCTGTTCGCTTCAGGGCATCCAGCTCCGCCTGAGCTCTGTCCATCTCCTCCTTCATCCTCCAGCGAAGCTTATCGCTCACAGCTGAAATCAGAGATGCACGAATGGTGTCCTCGCCAATGGTGCCATCTCTGCTTGGGCCTTGAGATGAAGAGATTAAGTAATAAGTCATGTGAGACAGCACTTCAATATTCAAACAATATCTTCCCCTAAGCAAGGTATAAGGTTTCTGTGTAAAACAACACTGTACACTGACAGCAAAGAATTAGCTGACCATCTTTAGAATATTGGTGGAATGTCTACAATTTAGCATAGACTTACTCAACATACACCCATTCATTTTCTGTAACTATCTTCGCGCATATTTGCACAGGAATGGAATGTATTTCATGTACAAACCTGCACCTCCTGACCAGAAACTGAATATATGGCATACTGGATATATTGAACGTTTGGTGCCACGTTTAACAGGTAACTGAAATCAATGTAAAAAAGCACTACAAAGAATTCTGGCACAGAGGTCTAAATATGTACAGATGGTAACAAAAACACACAAACAAAAAAACAAAAAAAACACCACACAATATAAAGAGTGTAGGTGAAGTGGCCACAGAGTATTCAAGTCTCTGCAACTCAAGAAGGATCAAAACCATTTTTCCAAATGACATTCTCTTATGACATGTTTTAAAGATGACGTCAATGGTGCCATCTCTGATTGGGCCTTAGCCAGCCAAAGTCTTCCATCTGTTTTCAGTTACTTAATCGTTTCTGGCATTCACAATATGTTTACTATGAAATCATTCATTGACCCTCATGTTCCATGTGGAAGCTTCTACACTTTTATGCATCTCCAATCATATGTTCTATAATCTATAATTATGTTCATTCATTCATCTTATTGCTTCAATGGTATCCAAGATGACAAGCATCATACAGTGCCTCTTCAGAGTAGGCGGCTTTGAAAACAGAAGTAGAATGCGCTGACATTTTGACAATTTGATACTCAGTTACTGAAAAAAATGGAAGCTCCTTTAGACTGTAAAAATGAAATCTAATAAAACAGCTCAGCAGTAAACAAACAGTTTTTCTTTTTTTTTACGGCTGGATTGAATTGTGCTATTTTATTGCATTGTGTAATGCTGTAAAATTTTAACGTAGAGGAGTTTTACAGTGTTTACAGTGTTTACAGTGTTTACAGCCGTGAGTGGACAGAGAAGCTGGGGCTCACACTATAGAGGAAGTAACAATATAAAGCTATATCTAAGCCATTTTAAGGCATCAAAGGATTATTTTCATGGAACAAACACATAGAGAAATTATCCTATTTTATATTAGTACATTTTTGTCATGTATTTTATTGAAGCTCTGTTAGTGTTTCAGGTTTTTCTAATATTGTGTTCCTATGTACACATAGATACATTTCATTTATTACCTGAAACAAATTTCAGGTTATATAAGTGTAAATGTACTGAGAGATGTCTTAAGAGTCAAACCACCTCGTGAGCAGTCTGGACCCAGCACCCCAAATGTCAGAGTTGATTCAGCTTACAGGCAAACCCATTTCTTCTCCTTTACTAAATATAGGAGTCAACTAAAGCTCTTCCTGCCTGCTAGTACCTGACCAGCATTTCACTGCTGCTAACTCATGCTGCGAGAACAGATGGGTCATCTATACATTCCTCTGAGGTCCTTCCTACCCTTTGGCCTTTAATATTCCCTACTCTAGTTACACAAATGACCTTTCACTGGTGGCTTTGGCGCGCCACTGAAGTCACTTAAGAGGGTGAGAGAGTCTGAGTCAAAAGGTCAAGTGTCTTCATTCAGGGTTAACTAAAGACCATGGGAAGTTATTGTTTAATCCAAGATGAATTAAACATTGGCTAAAAAATTAAACACAAGGAGATGAGCATGGAGAGGTGCAGTCAGCCACAGTTTGTAGGTGAACATAAATGTACTTTAGTGTGCCTGTGCCATTTGTAAAAACTTTGGAAACTGCTAAAATTACCCATGAAAAGAAAAATAAAGCACTCAGATGTAATACATACCGACTGTGGAGACTGGAGTCTGGGTGGGGTAGTGTGCAGGTCCAGCAGTGGCTGGGTAAGAGTTTCCTCCTGGGTACTGGTAACCGGGGTAGCCTCTGAAAGTAGTTACATAATCAACAAGGCAATGTTTATATTTTCTGCTTTCAAACAACTATCTTTAACTTAAAACTATAAATGGACCTGAACCAGTTGTACAGTGTTTTAGGAATAAATGTGCTTTTGAGCGATAAGTTGCTAAAGAAACCACAAATATAAACATGCTGGGACATGTTTGTTTGTAAATATGCTATATCTGTGTTGGGGGGGGGGGAGGCTGAGAGCTGCTTTGCAAACATCTTACCCAGAGTTAGGATTTGGACCATAGGGTGAGACTGCAGGCATACCAGGCATGTAAGAAGCTGAGGCAGAGAGAGATGGCGAAACAGTCAGATCTGAGGACAAAAGGTCAACATATTCCTTCTCTCTCACACAGACAGATTTACTTTCAGTGATATGTGAGCTCCACCTGGTGCTGAAGTTTAAAAAATGCATCGCTTAAGACATGATGCAGTGACAAGGAATTTGTACTAATATATGTACATCAATAATAATAATACTGTAAAGTTTCCACTGAAATAATAAATTGAAGTTGATTCCTGACATTTTGACATAAAACAACCTGAATCTGTTCCCTGGCATAATACCACAACCTTTTACTCAGTAGTTGGATGACTGAACTGGAGCAGATTTTCTTTTTTAAACTACTAAGTGTACACAATCTAAAACCAAAACCTTCAGAAAAGAGAGCTTATTCCTATTCCTACTAAAAAACTTCTAAAATTAATTAAATAGCAAATATATGTGTGGGACATTTTGTGTGACACTGTTTTTTTTACATTACAATATTAACATTTTAATTCTAAAACACAGCAAGCAACAGTATTATCAAAACCTCACATAATTGTGTTAAGAGACATATCTGTTCAGCACTAAAGTGAGAAGTTTGTTCTTTCTATCTGTAACAAAGACCTACACCTGTTTCAGAATTTTGTTCCTTATCAGGCAAATGCTGCGCTTAAAAAAAGATCAATAAGAGGAAAAGTCCCTCACACCAGAAAAGGTTTTACTTCTACATAACATCGCTGTTTAAGAAAGGTGATAATTCTAGTTTATGGACATTTTGGAGGCTGTAGTTTGCAGCAGAATTGTACAGTAGTTTGTAATAGTTTTGTATTTTAAGAAAAAGGTATTTCTAATAGAGTACATACATTCTTCACACTAGCACTAGATCACGTCACATAAAAACAATCATCCTGGATCACCCTGTAGGCCATGGCCCTTAGATTCCATCTGTTTACAACAAAAATACATCTCACTCACGATTAGGGGGTCCAGCTGCTTGAAAGGCTTGGTAGGGGGCTTGTGTGGTGGGGCGAGAAAACACAGGGGGTTCCTCTCCAAACACAACAATCATCACCTGAATTAGACCATACAAGTCGGACTGAGGCTGTAAGACACAAAGTGAAGCATAAGGTTTATTAACCAAGTCGACAAATACGGAATATCATCAGGCAAGTCAGAGATCAAACAGTAGCTGGAGTCACAGCTTCTTTTGTGGTGTTCCAGTTTGTGCTGACATGTAGTGAAGAAAAAGAATGCAAGAATGTCTGCACGCTGAAATGTTGCCCTTTTTGTCTGTTCAATTACCTTTTGGGAGCAATGCATACTTTGCATAACCCCCAAAATAGTTGTGATGAATACTGACTAAAAATAATATTGGTGAAACACGTTGAACTTACATGCTTCCACTCGTGTAGATAAGGCAGGTAGATCTTGCCATTGGCATCAATGTGCTTGCCAGTTTTGATCATCATGGCACTGGTAGGTTTGACGAAACATATAGGAGGGTTGTAGGGATATGTGTCCAGCAGCCACAAGCACACTGGGATGTTGTAGACATTGCCTACAGGAAATACACAAACAACGTTATTGTATGAGTCTTTTAAAGTCCCAACAATTTCATCAGCGCTCCCTTTACACTCAACAAACTGTTGGTTATTTTGAAGCATCCTCTAGTAAAGGTTTTTAAGAACACAGGGGACATCTGTATGAAATGTACAAGTAAAATAGATATTTTTGTTATGAAAAACCACATTTGCCTATTTGCTTCTCTATGTGAGCGTTCAGATGACTAATTTGTGAAGTGAAAGATCAATAAAGAAAGTTAGAGTAAACACACAAGAGAGAAAGAGTGGGTGAGTAAATAAACAAACTTAAGAGGAAACTTGCCTTTAACGCTCTATGCCTGAGCCTTTCTGTCTCAATAAAAGAACAATGTGTAATATAAGTTGTTTTTTTTAAAGAGTAAGAGAAATAATCTTTACCTCTGTAGCTCACAGGGACAGTCCCTGTCAAGCTCATCAGGTCTCTCGTGGAGCCATCATTGAACACTGAAATAAAAGAAGAAGTATACTGTCATATAAGCATGCAACAACTAACTGAGACCTGACAGTCAAAAGGAGGAGATTAGTATTATTGAATTTACCGTAAGCATCCATAACCGGCTTCAAGTCCTTGTACTGGGAGATGACGTTGGTTATCTCACGAACAGTCAAATCTCTGTATTTGTATTGCTGGACAATAACAACAAAGAGAGACGAAACAGGAATAGACATTATGTTGGAACACTTTAGGTTCAGACACAACTGTTGACATACAGATAGCCCGTTTCTCAAGAGGTGACACATTAGCCAACAAAACACATCAGTTTAGTTCTTGCATAGGTAGTACTTTTGCCACTGGTCATAGTTTACAGCTATTTTCTTCCAGTCTGGTCAGATACATTAGGGTGCTTATATATAGAATTTGTGGTTTGAATTAAAAATGTAGGCTCACTATCAGAGGACAAACTCAGGACTGGAATGTGTCACATCCCCCCAGATTGGTTTTCAGAAGTCTGACTCACTCTTGCAACTAAATCTGGGTTATTATCTGTTTTCATTCTGTACAGATACTGATCAGATTGTAGTACTTGTTCCAAATGTTTAAAAGTATTGCATTATAACTTATTAGTTGAGTACCACACAAACTGCAGTGTTTCATCGGTAATTCACATCCTTTAATTAAAGCATTATCACTAAGCCTGTTTGCATGATCACAAAGGTTGATTAGACCTTATTAAACTGATCATTCAAACACGAATAAAACAATAAAAAACAAACTTCGTATAGTAACTCATGTTTATAGTTATCACATTGATAACATAAATACCTTCAAGTTATTATGTAGTGACGATAGCTAAGTGGCTAAGATAGGATGTAAAGTGCTATTCAAAAGATTTCTACGAGGTATCTCAATATATACAGCACATTAGTGAACCTGTATAGCAATATCAAATGTTTAATGCACGAAACTCGTCAAAACACAGGGCGTTTATGAGACACGACCCATTACAGGAAACGTTAACCAGCCAACTCGTTCGCTCACTGTGTCATGTTTGGTATCGTTAATATTAGCTAGCTTGCTACAGCTGGCCAGCAAGTACCACAATAGTTAAGCAGCATAGTTACCTTCAGCATTTTCTTCAGGGCGCCTTCGTTGACAACTGCCATGTTTCTTGGGGGTTTCTTTCAACCGTTCTTATAAATAAGATAAGTGAGTAAACAGCCGACTTTTAAGCCAGCTAGAGTGACAGCTAACACAAGCTAACGCTAGCTAGCAGGACTCCAGCGAATGCTAGGCTAACGTTAGCCCAGCCTCGGGCCGACTACAGTGAAGACAGTGATTCGGTTTCCGTATGAAACTCTCCGGTTCAATATGAGTAATGTCTCCGTTGACGAAGTGCCAAGATTCAATAGAGTAATTAGGAATAGAAACAAGATGAAAACAGCTAAGACGTGGTTCTAATGAGAGGCCGAAAACAAATATCCTATGGTCAACAAAAGGAATTTCCGCTAGTCGTCCTAACTACTTCCGCCTTACGTGTGACGTGCACACGTTCGTACACGTCCGTGGTTCTCAGGTGTGGTCCAGCCGCTGGTAGTGTTCCTTTCAGGGGTAAACTTGGTAATCATTTATTTTATTACCTAATTTTATTTAATTAATAATATATTTGAGTTCAATGTTTTTATTTCCTTTACCTTGGCATAAAAACACGAAGCAATATAGAATGCATGTTTGTATTGAGATAAGTGACTCATCCTGTGAGTTTGTGTGACTGCACTGAAACAAAAAGCATAATATGCTTTTTGTTTATATTATAGAGAATTTTAGACAATTAGAAGAAAAAAATTCACAAAATAGACAAGGCTAGTAGAATTTGGGTCTAAAATATTTGGCATATCTGGCCAGTTGCACTCTATGACAGGGAAGTTTGGGGTCTACTAAACCATCAAGACTAAACGAGATGAGATAAGATTTGAGGTCCTGCATGCAGAATTCTGCAAGTCCATATTAATCATCCAGAAAAAAACACCAACCAAGGCATGCAGAGCAGATGTTAACATAAAAAACACTTACATTTTGGTTACATCTCAGAGATACTGAGATTTCAAGCACTGCAAGAGTTGAATCCCCCCAAAAGGCCCCTCTGTCAGCTGGTCCTTAGACTTACTGATCAGATAACATCTAACACTGATCACTCCCAGACAAACACAGCTCTCAAATCATTAATCGGAGTTGACCAAATTATTACTTAAACAAAATATGCTTTTCTGGAACACTGAAGGAATCAAACAGAAAGTCAACACAAACGTCATTGCTAACTGGCAGAGACAGTTGGCAGAATATTTCTTTACTGCCAGAGAAACAAAGAAGAGACAGATTCTGACCAAATACAGACTCAGTGACCAGAGTCTAGCAATGGAGAAAGGACGATACAATAGGTAGTCTGTGGTCACTGCATGATAGTTGAGTAGATAGAGATGCACTTGCTCTTAAAATGTGCCAAATGCAATGATATAAGACAGAAACGTCTCAAAAAGTTTGACTCTCTGAACCCAAATTTCACAGAACTACAATAAAAAGCAACAGATTCTGCTGGGAGAGAGACATGCAGCACTGACAGTAGGTGCACAATATATGATTACATATCACAAGCTGAAATTAAAACATCACACACATTCATTTTCTTCCACTTAATAAACTGTATTTTTTCTCTTTATTTTTCTCACGTTTTTTTAATAACAATATTGCTAACCTAATATTCATGCCAATGAAGCATACTGAGTTGAACTGAAATTAAACTGACTCATGCTGTAGGCTAGATGTGATTTCCCACTATGTCACCTACAGTTATGTTGATAAACATTGCTTTGAAAGATGTGATATCTAACTGCTTATTTACTGAATATCCATATAAAATAGTGTTATTTTCTAATAACTTCATTAATGAGGTGGCTACAGGGTGAAAAGAGGCATAAATAGCCTAGAAGAAGCCTGCAGTTAACAAGTAGGTGTAATTAATCAAGGATTTAATCAAGGCAAGGCTTCAAGTGTAGTTGAATATAAACACTGAATGCAAAGATAAAGTCCAGTTATAGCACCACTGATTTTTACTCAACTAAAAGTAGGAAGAAAATAGAAAAAAAAAGTCTAAATGCCACTAAATCTTATCAATCTCACCAGTCACACATCTCAGTATTCATTTGCAGAGAACAAGGGGAACATATCTAATATGAAACCAGCTGTGGTTTCAAAGAAAAATGGCGTGGGATATGTTTGGGAAAATATGTGCATACCCAACTCTTACATTCAAGGAGAAAACCAAAACTTTACTCTCTAAAGCACAATTCTAATGGAAGTGATTTCTGAAATAATACACAGAGATGGGTTTAATATGACTTTTTATTTACATTGATTTGTAAGCCAGACATTTTCACAAGCAGTTCTATTATGATGTCAGTCATCAGTCCTGACGCCATAATAGTAACCGGCTTACACTAATGATCAACCTTGTAACTATGGCTGTTGTAAGTGATAGCTTTCCAGATTAACTGAAGATTCTTTCAAATTTCTGCTGTGTTCAACGTTAAAAAGCTGCAGTCTTATATGATAATTCAGGCTTTAGTAGACTACACCTAGCTGTATATCTCTTCTGTGGTTAAAAGTCCAATTTCTTTTAGATTAGAGCTCAACGTTGGCCTTTGGATGCAATTTAAGAACGGTTTTAGTTGCTTGTAATGCGATGAAGTCTGTTAACATGCAGGCTTTGTAAATTGTAGCAGTATTTGAAATATTTTTCACAGTGCAACATATTCTATGCAAACACAACAGACATGTTTTCATTTGGCATTGCTTGATATTTGCAGCATAAATCATTTGAAATATTGTTAATGAACTATACATTCAATGGATACCATCTGACACTGTGCACAGGATAAAAAAAAGTAACACGGCAACATTTTTTTACACAAATTATTCTCAACGTCCACAAAAAAACCCTAACAATTGCTTTCATTTTCTTGCTGGAAAGGTTCATTATCGTCTCGGGCTAGTGGGAGATATGAACTTCCATCTTCCATCACTTCTGCTTGTCTGTAGAACTGCCCACCTAAAAAAAAAACACATATTTCATTTAATGACAAACATGTCAAACATATTGAAAAGAAAAATGCATTTTCAACTCTTAATTTATGAGAGATGAACCTTGATCTACAGGTGTGGCCTAGATATGAGTCTTGGCTCTGTCTTATCGAAATCAGCTATTATCCAGGGCAAAGATGTTTGTTTCGAAACAACGCAGAGGTTTGTTTTATACTTGTGTTACTCACATGAGGTTTGTTCGGGGTCTGGCTGAGGCCGCATACCTACAGGAGGGGCCTCTCCAAACATGGCAACCATCACCTGCAGCAGGCTCACGAGGTCGCACTCATCCTAATAAGGGAAAGAGAACGTCAGACTAATACATTTGACTGTAAAGCTATAAACCACATAGTGCTGTACACGTGAGTGCAAGGAAAGTCCCTCACCCAGATGTTATTGTCTCTTTTAACATGCAGCTCTGTCAAAATATGCAAGATGCTGTTTTAATTCTCACCTTCTTCCAGTGTTGCAGGTAAGGCAGCAGGACTTCACCATTGCTGGAGATATAATTTCCTCTGAGGACAATCATCTCACGTGTGGGTTTGACATAGCAGATGGGAGCAGTTTGGGGGTAGCTTTCCTCAATCCACAAACATATGGGTATGTTGTAGGTTTTGCCTGACAGAGAAAATATTCAGAGGCATTCTTGGGTTTGCCGTATACGTACTTAAGCATTTTTTATTGAAAATGATCAGAAACACACAGTGCAAAATACAAACTCATATTTACCTGCAACCATGGCAGGAATGGTTCCGGTTAGACTCATCAAGTTCTTTGTGGTTCCGTCGTTGTAAACTGCATGAAATACAACAGTAACCGTATCGTTCAGAATTGAAACTTTTACACATGTTGAATAACTTCAAGGGAAATTCGTGAGCTTTTATTTTGACCCTTACCAAATTTATCCATCAAGGGCACAAGGTTTTTGAAGTAGGTTAACGCGACGTACAGGTCATGAGCCACATGTTTGCGAAAATATGTCTTCAAAACACACAAAAACAACAATAAAACTGGTTTTAAAAAAAATGAAACGCTGAAAAATTCACATAAAATTACTTACACCAACATCTCTGTTTATTATGGAGGTTTGATCCAGTGAGAATAGAATCACTGATAATAATTCTTACCTTAGGAAGCATCTTCTTAAGTGTATTCCCACGGTATGACATGTTTAGGGTTTCTCTAAAACGAAAATAAAGCTTTTTCGATCAACAACACCGTCCACCTCTCAGCTTTCTGTCTGTCTTGGCTGTTGTAGAACCTTTTATCTTTTATAACCCTTGGAAGCCAGGAAGAGGAGCGCCTCACCAATATGCAAATCACCTGCCATAAAAAGCAAAAACTAGGCTACATGGATGGAACAAACAGAAAAACATCTCATATATTGGGGTCGGGATTAATATTAGAGTCCACCTGGTAATGTTTTGGTATACATGACGTGCTTCTCTCACTCCAGTTTACATCTGTTGAGCACTTTTGCTCACCATTTGCAAAGTGCTGTCTATAATGATTATTATATTGGCCCATAACCGGAGTCAAACCAGCAATTTCAGTGGCGCCATGTGGGTTACTTTATAATAATAACATGAATAACATCATTACCAGCAGTAATAAAATGCAAAGACCTTCCAAATGCTGTTTTGGAAATGCATACTTACTGGACCTCAACATTCATCAGTAGGTACTGGTTTCTTTTCATTATATTTACAGTTAGCTTACTCTGACAGATTCAATAAATGTATATATATTACAAATTGGTAATATTCTCACAGTACACAGTGTTACTTATTTCCTTCTTCCTGTTCAGTTGCTGGAAGTGACTAAAACACGCTCTTTAAAGCCAAAAATGAATAAGAATTGATACCAAGACATCAATTTACTACTTTAAAAACTGGTTATGCATGAAGGAATCATTGTTAATGTTAAATGTTTCACTAAGTTTATAGAAACAAAGCTGTCCTGTTCCCCTGTATGACCTAAAACTATGTAAATGACGCTGTTGATGGTTAAACTCTAGTGTAAACACAGGTTTTATGACTGTCCTTTGAACCTTTATCACGTCTCACGCTTATTGTGTAAACTGCATGATGTTGCACATTATGACTCCACCATACAAGCAGGACAAATCTAAAGTATTTCTCAATGCATTTATGTACCTCAACAGTTTATAGCAGCTGAAAAACAATATTTTTTTCTTAAAGGAAGTATCTCCGTCTCAGATATATTCTCATGTGATACACAAACTGGCCTGTAGGTGGAAGCAAATCTCAAAATTTAAGAGAAACATCAAAGTTTGACTGTTAAGGAAAACAAGACAAGTTTCATCTTGACATCTTTATTCCTGTCCTGCAATACATTTGCCACATTTTCAAAGAGTAAATACATCTTAAATAGCTAAACAGTTGACATTTTCACAAAATTCCTTCCACACCTCCATCCCACAGTTTGCAAGGGGAGAAACGAGCCCTTGTGCCCACTGTATCCTTGTGCAAAACCCCCAATGGTCCCTACAGTCTTTGTCATGCTCGCCAGGTTTTCTGACACATATACTGGTGGTTTGCTGGCTGAGTATTGCGACAACATGATGCTGATATTCTAATGCAATGGGAATTTCGAATGCATAGATCAGTGGAATTCTGTGGTATTATTATCATGGTTGTACTGTTTAAAGATTGACAGGGAGAGGACAAGCATACCATTAGGACTGTAATTACATGTTACAAACTCCACACTCTTTTGTTTTTTTCATTAAAATGTTTGAGTACAATGGGTGGAAAATAAAAAGTTGGGAACAACACAGCCAAAAGCGGAGCCAAGGACCATCCCCTGCATCATTTCGATAATATAAATTTTAAAAACACAATGCTTCTCTCAAACAATATCTAAGGACTCAAACACATTCACAGTTCATATTATTTCCCCGAGCGGGGAAATGAACAGGCAACTGATAAACAACTCGACCACCATCATCCACACGGACTGGTCATATTTCTGTAAGCTATGGCATGAGTGAGGAAAAGAGTCATTTTAACTGTACAAAATCTGTTAGATCAGAAATAAAACGGTTGAAAGGAGACAATGACCAAACAACATTAGACATCTTTCACAGAGGACATCTAAGATGTTTTGCATTTGAAGCATGTTGCCAAAACCTGCCTGTAGTGTCTAAATGCGTCACCAAACACAGCCGAATCAATTATCTAGTACAATCTCTGGATAATTTGCCCTAAATGCAACAATGTTGAGTGATTAGCATGATATATTCCAATGTAATAAGCCTGAAATGTGATCAGTATTATATTTTTTTAAAACTTGGCTTATACCTGACTTTCTCAAAAATGCTTCTGTTTTTTTGTTTTTCCAGTGATGTTAAACTGATCCTATTCAGACACACATGCTGTCACAGGAAAATCAGTGTAGTGTTTTTCGGGACTTGTCTTTCAAATTCTGTACAGCGCATATCTAAAGTCAACACACTTGTATATTTTTTTGTTGCACACATATTCAAACATAAACGAACAGTACAGCAAACAGAATAGGTAATCGTCTCGGGTAGACCTTGCTGCATAAATGAGGTACAAACTAGTTGACAGATAAGGCAAAGTAAACACAAATCAGTCTTTTATTTAGGCAGCAAATTAATACAGTTATGGAGAGCACAAGCCCGTCCGTATTAAGAAACCAAGCGATGCACTCCCATAACTCGCTATCCATCACCTGTTACACACATAGTCCCACATATACAGTAACTATGGTTCTGACATGACTAGCACCTGACTTGTTATTGTTCATTTGAAGAGCTGAAGATGGCAGAGGAAGAGGAGCGGTTTGAGGATAGTATGGTGTGTGGAGAAACTGAAGTCCAACTATGAGGCAGGACTTGTGCGTTACACTCTGCAAAACTAACTTGCGACATCCCTTATCCTGGTTTCCAGGACTGTTAGATGAGACCTTCCTGGACCCTGATTCCTGAGCCTTATTGTCCACAAGGAACGATTCTAGCAATCTAAAAATCACCATGTAGTAAACAACAGTTGTACACCATACAGTTACTGAAATGAAATGCAAGAAAAATGAACTGGTTGTCATTTTGTCAATCTGTCACTGTGTGACTGTACAAGTGTGGTGTATTCGTCCCATTCTACAGGTAGCCTCTTCTACTTTAGCAATTGCAAAGATGACAACATCTACTTCTTCATGCACTGTACCTCTCCTTCTTAAACCAAAGTATAACAGAAAAATAGGTAGTCGTGGAAGATGGTTTATTCCCAATACTTTGTGTAATTTGGAAAGTCAAGAATTCTATTGCACCAGAATCTACGTACACTAGCCATTACTATTATTATTCCACAAAGACAACTCGCAATGAAACATATGTAAAGTAAGAAGGCAGCTGCATTCTGGAAATCCATCTATCTATATATTCTCCATTCAAGATACCTATTCCACAAAGGAACTACCTCAGGCAGGCCAATAAAAATGTCAAACCAGGTGCCATCTGAAATAAGCACCCTTGTTCACTTTTAGTGCTCAGTGACTTTCAAATCTTCCAATCACAATAAAATGTTTCATATCAAAACAAAATCCAAAAAGTTTTTTTCTTTTTTTTTTACAGCTAGGCTAATTGTTAAACAACAAAACAAGTACAGTCTTTCCCATGTCAGCCTCCACCCCCTGCATCCAGTATAACCAAGGTACTACATAGCCATTCAAAGGGAACCAAAGGCAGGTAGAGTGAATGGGGAAGGCGGGTTATTTATGCGAGGGGTGTCCATTCCAGTCTTTTCCATTTAAATCAGTCAGTCCTTCCAGCGGGTAGGCAGGGGGAGTGGAATTAGGCTTTCAAGGTGGGAGGAAGTGACAGACACCCCCTTTACGACCAGTGTTGAGACTGAAAACAATAAGTTAGCAGGAAAATTGTGGAGCTACCCAGTGAGACCACACTGGAGTTGACAAAGAGTCATTAGTGGTGTTGCTCACAGGTCAATGTGGACCAACAAAAAAGAAGGGACCGGACCAGGCTAGTTCAGCTAGCCACTCAGGCAACAGTCCAAAATCCTCCTTTCCATAAAAGTCTATGGTTCAATCAGCCCTGGTGGTTTCCTTGAGAGCTTTTGCTTCAATCATCTTCTTTTTTGAAAAAGTTTATATTTCATCATTGAGTTGTTTAATCTTTCTGTCTTCAAGTCCATGCTGCCACTTCGTGCTGTTTCATTTCTCCTCAACATGTACTGGTGAGCTGGAAAATTAAATTACACAAGATGGGACAGATGTTAGTGGCTTTTTATTGTTGCTCGGGAAACTGAGATTCAGTTAAAGTTTTAAACTGAAATGGTTTCAGATGTTTTTCTTATAATGGGCCTTCATACAACATGAATATGGGCCAGAATATTAATGTTCTCACAAAACCAACTAATTTGCTGGTAATTTCTTGACTTAGTGGTTATATTATTGCTCACCTGCATCACGATACCACACAGCGACAGCTCATACAGTCCTGACCGCTCTCATCCGGTGGATTCAGCTTCCTCAGCTTATGCTGTCTGATCTCTCTAACCAGTGTGTAGAAGGCGTCCTCTACTCCCTGTTAACACACACAAACACACAGAAAGGTTACAGAAAAATCTGGGCACTTACAACGGTCAATTATTAGCAGAGTACACTGAATGCACCTCTTATAACCGACAGCAAACCTTTCAGGTGTACTCTCCACTTGGCAACATTACCATGGCAACCCTGATAATTTCAGGCACCGTTAATCAAAAAAATCAGGATGACTAAAAAGAAATCATCGCTTAAATCTTGATTCATTTAGTTTTGAGTGACAGACATTCTGCAGGTTCAACGATTACTGTGAGTCTCTGTACCTACATAATATGTGACAGTGAGTCACAGACAGTGGGAGCTATGCAGCGACTAGTCCTTATGAAGCCTTTCAAATACTGTAGTTCTGTTCTCAAGCCAAGGTAACCTGGCTATGAGTCATTGCCTGCGGCATAAAATGTTCCCAGCAACACAAATCACATCAAACCACAGGCCATGCACTGCACTTTACGTGCATGAATATGCTTGCAAAATGTAAAATTACAAAGCCCAAATTAGAATACTCCCATAACTTGTAGATTATATTATGATGCAGCATAAAAGGAGTTCAATTTTGTATAGAATCTGAGTTTTGTGGCTTGCAAGGATGGGAAAAAATAGGATAAAGGTAAATACAAATACCAGAGAAAGAGGGAAAAAGAAAGAAAAATGTTTTTCATAGGAAACACAAGCACAGTGTGTTGGTGCGTGCTTCATGTTCACTACCTACCTGTCGTGTTTTGGCAGAGGTTTCAATGTAAGGGATGCCATAGGAGCGAGCTAGTTCCTGGGCTTGCCTTGTGTCCACTGTGCGTGCTGGGAGGTCACATTTGTTTCCCACAAGCACCATGGGAACATCATCCGAGTCCTTCACACGTTTGATCTGTTCTCTGTAAAAAAAAAAAGCACTGCATTTAGCCACAGTGACACGTCTCTTGTCTGGGATCCTCCTAGGTTCATAAACAACAGCAGCTCCACCACTGGAAAGCCAACCACCCAGGGAACACTAGGACCCAGAGGAAGAGCCAGGGCCTGCCGGTGCTGGGCTGTGCTGCACTGCTGAAGGAGGGAGGTGGGGGGAGGAAGAGCGGGAGGGATGGACAACAGGCTAGCGGCAAACAGCATTACCTCATCACTACAGCAGCAAGTGCCAAACGCCAGACAGCCAGGGGGAACTGAGTGAGAGGAGTGGGTCAGATCACTCTATCAGCTCAGCCCTTCTTCTCAGTCAGGCACTGTACAGCAGGATGGATCCACTACAGTCAGCTCATCTGCAGTCAGCACTGCTAATGGGGTTTATGACCACTCTTGCTAAGTTTTGATGTCACAGCAAACATCTTACCCTCTTTTGACCACTGACTTCTTTTGTGCTGGCAAAGCAGGAATTTCAAGTCTAATAGATATGGTAAAAATGACAATGAACACCAAAAGCACCTATAATTTTTATCAATCTCACATTCTTGACTATAGTATAACACTGCTATGTCATGTAGTGCTAATAGGTGCCAATAGTGTAGGAGTAGTTTTCTAAAAAAAAAAAAAAAAAAAGAAAAACCCACTGACCATCTTTGCCTGGAAAAACCAGACAACAGATCTTTAAATAACTCAACAACTTCACCAGGCCACCACCTATTCTAGCAACGAGCCAAAGATCCATGCATGCTTTCACAAGTTGCACAATGGTTTAACAGCAGTTGTGTCTAAGCCACGCCAAAAAGGCTGGGCTGCAGTGGAAGCAAGCCAAACCAATGTGAGTGTAATACACTCTATAACCCTGCAAAACTGCAGAAGAGGTGGCAGCTAATGTGTAGCCTCTTTTAGTTGCCACATGCAAGACTGGCAAGTGGGTGTCTAATGAGATGAGAAAGACAAAATGTGGCAAAGAGAGAGAGAGCACCGTCATCTCCAGCTGAAACTCCCCCCCCCTCCTCCCTTGTTTCCTACCCTCCCTTTCTCCTTCCCTGTCCTTGGGAGCACTACCTCTCCCTGCTCCTCTAATTGAGTCAGGATCGATTTCATTGGCATCGTGCTGTAAGCCTCCAGTTGGGGGCTAAGCTTTCTTTAGCCGTGTTAAACGCTACAGCATGACATCACCCAACTACTGCAGAGAGCTGGCACACACACGTATACACACCCCTCTCCCTCCATACCCCACGGGAGTCTCTGTAACACATACTGCATATACAAATGCACATGCAGAGAAGCTAAACAGGGAGATGATTTTGTGCCTCAACTGGACTGTGATCTGGCCAGCAACTACACATCTGCAACAATAGCAATAATACGCAAAGTCATGACTTGCGTGTGATGCCCCCGTTTCTTTTTCTTTGCCTCCGTCTTAAACACACCTGTACTGGTGAATGTCCTCAAAAGACTTGGTGTTGTTGATAGCGAAGACACACAGGAAGCCCTCCCCTGTTCTCATGTACTGATCCCTCATGGCACTATACTCCTCTTGACCTGCAGTGTCCAGGATGTCCAGCAGGCAGGTCTCCCCGTCAATAACCACTTGCTTCCTGTATGAGTCCTGCAGAAAAAAGGGAGAAAGTCCAACTTTTAGAGACGTGGCAAAGACATCCTTGGAAAATGTGAACGAGGCACAAAACAGGTGGACTTTGAGGAACTATTGGACCATCACTGATGATGCCATGTCCAGCGTGTACATATACAAAGACACAGATACTGTAAATGGTGCAGATTGACAGAGTGTTAACTTATATCTGCTATTAACTCCCTGTCCACTTTCAGGTCATATGAAAATCAATAGATCAGAGGAGCAGGGTATCAGAGCCAATGTTTAGCCTTCCAACATGCAGTCACAAAAAAACATGGAGTGCTGTCCCTTTGTTTGTTAGAGCATAGGGGCCAGGAATGCAAATACACAAAAAGGACATTGTCTGGCCAGAGGCAGGCGTGGTGAGAAAGAGAGGGAGAGAGTGGAGACAGAGAGGGAGAAAAAGAGAGAGAAGAGGGGAGAAAACATTCTCATTGGCCTCCCTCTTCTTTTTGCAATGTCTGCAGTGTCTTATGTTCATGAAAATATGAGAATTCCAGAAAAAAGGGTGGAGTAAATGTTTATTCTTAAAGCAAAATTAGGAATTTCTTCCAAGTTTGACCATTGGAGGATTGCCACAGCATTCAATTAATTAAATTAAAATAACTTGGTTTAGTCTGAGCTGTCGTCTCAGTAGGGTCCACAAAATATTCCTCAGCAGTGACTGTGTGCTTGGATATTTATATGAAGCTTGTAGATTAATTGCACATAGGCTGCACTTCCACATTTGAAAGCATATAGAACAACCACACAACAACTCAAGGGGAAAGAATTTATTTTTTATTGACAATATGCTCAACCCTTTGCCATCTTCCAACCCACCCCAAGATGACTCCCACAGGGATAATGTGTAGAACATAAGGGGAAGAGAGTCATACCTCTATAGTGGGGTCATATTCATCCACAAAGTGGTTCTGGATGAGCTGGATGGTGAGTGCACTCTTGCCCACGCCTCCAGCTCCCACTACCACCAGCTTGTACTCCGTCATCTTTGCCGCCGCTGCTCACCACACACACTGCTGCTGAAAGAGAACAAAAAAACGCAGGTTAGTACAGTGACAAAAAAAGAAGAATAAACCACAGACACACAGTTATGACAAGCTATACTCTGCCACTGGACTGCCATGATGCAGTCCACTACCTGTGCAAAACACACAACAATACCATTACTGCCCATTGGTGAGAAACATTAGCAGTGTGTGTGTGTTGGAGTGTGTGTGTGTGCGTGCAGTGGGGGCTGAGGTTGAGACCCTCAAAGGGGAATGTGAAAAATGTGCTGAAGGTACTCAATGTTCCAATCCTGTAGCGCTCAGTGCGAGCAGCAGAGAGTGTGCATGAGAGGGAGAGCTGGGGAGGCAGCGAGAGAGAAACAGGAGGGGCATGACACCAGCAGACAGATCCTCATCACTCAGGCTTTACACTGCTAATGTCTACCTTTGAACCTACAGTGACAGATGCCAGAGCCAAAACTATCCATTCTAATAAATGATTTTTAAAAAAGCCCAAATGACAAAAACAGTGAATAAAATGCCGGTTAAAATTAATCAGGATCTGCACCAATTTTTCCATTGGGCAATGAGCTAAGTCATAATTCACTGTGGAGAGCAAAGCTATGCTACGAACTGTTTCTTGTTGGTTTGCCTTGGTTCTTCCATAGGGATCAATCCACAGCGCCAGAAGGAGAGGCCTAAAAGAGGACTTTATGGCTCCAGGTGTGCCTTACAGTGGCCCCCTATGGACTCACTAAACATACTTAATGGGTCTAGTCGTTGTAGCAGTGCTGTGTTGATCATAAATCAAGGCATGTTATGAAAGAAACATATCAGTCTCCCGAGGAAACATAAGTGATATCCATCTTCTGTTAGCTAAAACTTACACAACACAGGTAAACAATAGCTTCACAGGAATTTATAGGCCTTGTTTGTATTCGACACCCCAGTAGAAAAAGTAAATCAGTTTCAACACTGACAGGTAAATTTTACAGTACAATTCGAACTAGGTGTGGACGATAAAACAACAGCGATATGTACCAGCCACTCTAAACACTTCTAAGAGACTTCATCAACAGCAACGATAACGTTTTTTCATACAATGTTAGATAGTTCTACCTGGATGGAAGCACATAACAAATACACAAAGTTTGGTTGCATGAAGAAACCCTAAGTGTGCTCCCTTCCTATCTCATAAACAGCATATCATATTGCTTGATAATGGAGCCCCTTCACCCTGTGTCGCTCTCCCTGTGGCTTCAATGCATGTCTCCCAAGGGGTGCTAGTCCATGGCCGCCTGAGCTACTCGTCATACTAGGGCTGGGAAAAACACCTCATTTCAATTAGATATTGTGATTAAGTTGTGTAACAGGTTGAAAAAGGGGTGGATCATAAATACATGGAACACAATCAAAAACTGCTCTATATTCCAATGCAAATATGAGAACTCAAAGGTATAAACTGCTTCAAACATTTTTAATGGCATAATAAACTACTATCACAAAACTTGTGGCTGTGCTAAGTTAAATAAATAAGCAATAATAATACAAAATGAAAGAAAAATAGAAATCAATTAATTGTTCAGGCCTACGTTGTACCCATCCACGATTAGTCTGCACTTGACATCCCAGTAGAAATCTAAAGCAGTGTTAACCTCGACAGGTAAATTTTAAAGAACATTTTGAACCAGATCTCCCTCCCTCCCCACCAGGAGAGGTCTGCGACTGGCAGGGCCTGGTGCTGGACCTGATGAGATAAGGTTCTCAATCTAAAACAACTCTGTGTCCCACAACACCTCCCCCTAAGTGATATTAGCTTTCTTTATTTAATGTGTATCAAGGTTAGATCATTCCTTCATCCTTTCTTATTTTTAATTATGTTTAATGTTTAAATGTATTCATTTGTGTTTCTCATTATTTTCTTAACATTAAAATGACTACCAGAGTACCTTGATTAATAGATTAAAGTGGTTAAATTCAAAGTAAGGTGGCTAGATTCAAATAAAACACTTTTCCCCAGGTCCCTAATAAAAATGATCAATAATTACTGATATCAACTGAAATTAAATATATTACTGTGATCGATGGACATGCAAAATTGTGCTCGATAATCCAAATAATAGGAAATTTGTTCAGCTTCAAAGACATTTCTTTACTTTTGGATGTGTAACAGACAGTAGCAGAGCTGATGAATAAAGCAGACATGAGGCAGTTGGCAGTGAAGTAGGACAACTAATCCAGACATGTTCAACAAATAGGGAAATTTGCAGCAAAGTTTGTGTCTATTACGCTAATACAGCATTAACTGTCGAATCAGCTAGAACCACATATGTACAGTGTTGGATATCCATGCACAGACACAAGCCTAGACAAAGATGTACACAGATCCCCTGATTGTCACCCCCACAGCAGCAGTGCTGGCCGGTGAAATTCCAGGCATAATGGGCAGAGAAAGTACTCATATGGGTGTTTCCACTATGTTCAAGTGAAGTATGACTCAGCTTACAGAAAATTTACCACTAAGTTACCAAATCTATGACCTGAAAATGACCCTGTACCAGCCCAGTAGAACCATGATGAGTCAGAACTGGAAAGAGATTAATCTATCATGAAGATTTTGCAAGAGTAAATCAAGTACAGATCTGAGGCTAACCACAAGTACAGTCTGCTGGAGGCCCATAGCAACCGTACAAATCTCCTGTGGTTACAGTGTCAGTTTGACATCACAGAGATAATGAGTGGTCAGGTGATGTCATCGTACTGATGTCATCCTTAATGAAAGACTGCAGAGGAAAATAACTGGGAATTCCTGTACCTGTGCAATAGCTCTAAGTGGCAGCTTAGTTTCACTTTTTGTTTGACAGCAGTGACCAAAAATTCTCCAACAGATTCTTTTGTCATTCACAGAGACAAGCTTGAAAAAAAAAAAAAAAACATAAATGCCAAATATCGTTTAAATATATACACCGATCAGCCACAACATTATGACCACTGACAGGTGAAGTGAATAACATTGATTATATTGGTACTATGTGCTGTTCTGCTGGAAAACCTTGGATTTTGGCGTCCGTGTTGATGAGACTTAGACACCCAAATAAACATTGTCCCAGAACAAGCACACTCCCTCATGCAAATGGAAATCCCAAATGTCACTGGCCTACCCCTGCAGGAAAATGCACCCCACCACATGGCAAGAACATCAAACAATCAGGAACATGACAATCGCCCAAGATGTTGATTTGACCTCCAAATTTCCTAGACCCCGTTCTGATCAAGCATCAACAGGATGCAGTGGAACAAGTTTGATTGACAGAGGCCCCACTATACAAGCCAGAGTACCCAAAGGATCCACTGCCAACGTCCTGGTGCCAGACCCCATAGGACACCCTGAGAGGTCCTCTTGTCCATGCCCAATGGTTCAGAGCATTTTGGACCACATAAGGGGGACCAACACAATATTAGGCAGGCGTTCATAATGTTGTATGCAAGATACGGTA
>OMNN01051429.1:1150-29168 GCA_900302755.1 Chromis chromis
TCTGAGGGGAAATGAGAAAGCTGAGGAGATGGTGACATGGTGTCTTGCGGGGATGGCAATCAACTCGAAGCTTCGAGTTGATTGCCATCCCCGCAAGACACCATGTCACCATCTCCTCAGCTTTCTCATTTCCCCTCAGACTCTCTTCCTTCCCCTCTCCTCCTCCTTATCTCCCCTATAGACACCACAGCCCTCTCCCATCTTCTGCTTCTGTTTCTAGAGTCGGTCCGAGATCCTCACCTCAGCACACCTCAGTCCTAATTCCTACCAACACACTGAGTCCTGTTAGCCATTAGTCTGCACCCCACATGCTTCTCTCCTCTCAACCTCTTGTCGCTCAGCTCCTTGATGGCCGGTCCCCACCCCAGTCCCAGCCCCCCCTTTTTCTCCTTGGAAAATTTGGCTGCCAGTGTTCACTCCACTTTCTTCTCTGACCTCCTGCAGGCCCTGTCCACTCATTATATCCCCCCCCCTCTTTCCTTATCATCTTTGCCTCTGCTCCCCTGATATATTCTCTCCTGTGTCTCTCCAGGCCGCTTTCTCAATGGCAGCTACTGCTCTTTTGAAGAGGGCGAGTGCAGTTGGCAGTCAATAACAAGCCGCGGTCTCTCCTGGAGAAGACTTCAGTCACCAGCCAAGGCAACCAGGCAGAGCTGCCCATCGTCAGGTAGCTCATACACATCTTTTATGATACCATGAGCACAGTTCTGATCAAATGATGAAATGAGTCATTTGCAGGCTCTCTTAAGTGTGTAGAACGATAAGGCCTCATTAAAATGCACTTCAAAGGGGAGCGTTTTACAGTAAAGCAGGACTGGGGCGTTTTAAACTTGAACATAACAGGAACTCAATCTTGAAACTCAAGAGTTTGTGGAGTGTGGAAAGATAACCAGAACCTCTGATGTGCCGGACGCTTGTTATGTCGTCCTGTTGAGGACTCCGCTACAAACGGACTCCCACTGGGCGCTAAAGCTCCGACATGTAAACTCCGGGTCCTGCGTCTGCAGTTCATCAGCAGTGCAGCGACTCAAGCGTGTGTCTTGATGAGGTTTTTAAATCATGGGTTTGCTGAGGCTTGTTTTTGTTCTCGGCTATTTACAGAAACCTCAAAGGTAGCGTGGGGAAACTATAAATGGAGCGTTGTAATTTTATATCCGGTGTTCTTTCATCAGCATACTACTGTGACAGTAACCTGAAATGAAGGGTAACTGATGTTAACTGCACTGTTGGAGGGTTCCTTTGAGGAAACAACTTATTAAAGCTGTCGTCACGAAACACCATATATAAATGAAACAACTTTTTATTCAGTTTTGTTTGCTTAGTGTATAATTACTAATCAGTTCTGACACTGTTTTTCCTCGTCTGTGTGATTAATATATGTGTGTGTCTGTTAAAGGTGCTACATTCACGGTGGAGGGAGGCAAGTCTAAAGGTCAGCGGGGATCAGCGTTACTGAGGAGTCCTCTGTTCGCTCCTCCTCTGAGAAACTCCCCCTGCACGGTGAGCCCCTTATTTAATATTACTGTCTGTTAATCTTTCCATTTGCACACAGCACATTTACAGTTTACAATAAAAAACAAGCGGCACATTTACCACTCACTGTTTGTTTGATGTAAATTTAGAAACAAAGTGTCTTCAATTTCACACAAAATTAGATTCAGAGTTGATGACCATGGAAATGACAATCACTGCTACCAGACTTTATCATCCTCAGTTGTGAGCCAATCTGAAAAAAGTTGATTGAAATTTCCCAGTAAGGCTGAACGATTACTTGATTTAAGTTCAAAATTGTAATGTAATGTAAATGCCATTAGCAAACCGCAAAAGGCTGCAACTTAAGATACACATTATGCAGTGTGTCTGATCCAGAGTACAAACATTCATGCGGTTCTTGTTGTGTCACAGTCCCGTTTTTAATGGTATGACGTTTTAATCTATTACACGATGAATACTGAACTGAAGCTTGACTTTAAAGAAAAATAGATCACACTTTAAAATTGCAATATCTGTCAGAAAAAAAAAATCTAATAATTTGCTTCACTTTCACAAGAGGAAATGCTTTGAGGACGAGGAAATAACCAATGACTTTTAAAGAGTATCTATCTAATGCAAGTTTGACTGGAGTCGCTGAAGTGTGAACTCCCCTGAACTAAATAAAGAACAGGACAGGCCTGCTGTCATTCTCAGCTCTGA
Organism: Chromis chromis; assembly: GCA_900302755.1. Classification (NCBI taxonomy): domain Eukaryota; kingdom Metazoa; phylum Chordata; class Actinopteri; family Pomacentridae; genus Chromis; species Chromis chromis. The sequence goes on from OMNN01051429.1 coordinate 3,344, forward strand.
TGGGCTTCCGTGCAGCCAGTGTTCCAGTCCTGAACAGGCATTTTTCAAATCTGTGAATCTACATAATATTATTGTTATCTAAAGACATTCTCCATGCCTTTAAGAATAATACAGGGTTAGAAGTGCGCAAGTGTTGTATATTAGTTTTCCAGGCACGTTAAGGTTTGCAGCTCACTTTTTTAGCACACCAATATAGTTCTCTTCTAGCTGAAACCAAGAACACACCACTTCAATATGCAGATAAACTGGACAGTGGCTGTTTTGGGGGCAGATTTTTTGTGAAGTCTCAACTAGAAACACATACAGAGACTTTAATTTGCCACTTCGCTTTACAGCAGCTGGTGTTACAGACTGCAAGATCAGTGTACAATGTGTTGCGATTCATGGTAGTGTAATTAAAAAGGAATATGTGTAAAAAATATATGAACAGAATTTGCATAGAAGGTCACTTTGCAGCATTCTTCAGCTGCGTTTTTAAAGTTACTTCTTCAGTAGGAAGCTTTTAATAATTTGGTATGTTAATGTCTTTCAGAAACAGCTCAAACAACAAACAGTAATGTGCTTCGACAGTGAGTTAGCAATGAGCCATCAGCATGTCCTCAGAGATCCCGACAGACAGTTAGGCTGACCTCGTCAATCACAGGTTGCGTCTTCTGACCTTGTTATGAAAATATCAAAAGTCATGCATTATTAAGAACGTGACGCTCCGGGAGAAGGGCTCCAGGTGAGGAGGTTGTGTACCTGACGTCCTGATTGATGCTGTTGTATCTGGGATTTGGAGTTATTTGAATATTGCTCAGCATCGTGATCTTTGACCCTTTTGCCTGTTTGCTCTGCACATTTCGAGCAAGGAGGCAAGGAGGTGAGGGAAGTCGAGACAGAAGGGATGAGTAAAAGTGGGAAGCTGATGCAACGGTCAAGGGGTCAGAAAGCAAGATAATAAAACAGATGGAGAAAAAATGTGCAAAGAAGCTGACCACAAGGAAGGCAGGAAGGAAAAGAACAAAAGTGATGTTGCTGTCTCTCATTAGAGGTGGACAGCAGTGGCAGCAGGACCACATCAGTCAAGACCTTCCCTCACAGCTTCTTGGCATGCAGCCAAAGATTAGCCATGATTCCAGATTAACACTCTAAATCCTTCTCTCTACAAACTGGTGCTGTTCAACCTAGCCCGTCTGCTCTTGGACAACTATGTTGAGGATATTAGTTTTGGGTATTAGCTGCACACCACGTTCACTTTTATGTCATGCCCAGTGTGCTCTGTGCAGTGCCTGTAATCTTGATGTTTAAATGGTCACCATGTGGTCTCGCTGTTGATGATAAGGGCCACAACCTGCTATCGACATGCACAATGCGAGCGCTCAGCCTGAAAGCGTTGAATTTAGTCATCAGGCTTAAGCCAGCATCTGTTCCACTTAAATGGTAAAACAAGAATTATGCTCTTGGCTCTCCGAAACGCTGTACAGGGACATGGTCACATCCCGAGCTTTCGATTCACACTTCTTTTTACTGTTTAATTCCTGTGACAGCCAGTGTGTTGTTTCATTTTAAGTAGATTTAGAACCAACATATCCCTCCTGGAAACAGCAACGTTAGATTGATTTGTGCTGAAGCATGCAGGAGCAGCATAGATAGCAAAATAACCCAAATTATAATCCTGATTGAATTCTATTAATCTTAGAATAATTAGAACTGAACAGATGGCTGTTACTGATTAATCTCAGTGCAATTTTATGTGCATCCCTCCCTTGACTGATAACACATTTGGCTTGTTTACCTCAATCCTGAAAAGTTGCTGTGGTACTTTATATACCGAGGCACATTATATTTCTCAGAAACCATCAATCCAACTTTGTGGTAACCCACAGCGCATACAAACATTTTATTTGATGGCAATGATCATTTGAAACCTCATCCGTCTTCCAACAGGTGAGATTCTGGCTGTGTTCTGGAGGCTTACAGAAGGGGTCGCTGTCCCTGTGGATCACGGAGAACAGCACAGGGCCTGAAGAGCGGCGCCAACTGTGGCATTCAGCCAGCGAACCCAAATCTGAAAGAGGATGGAAACTCATCATACTTCCCCTTTACGGGTTGGCAGACTGGTACGACAAACACTCACCGCTTTCACCCAATGGCAGGCCGTCGCGATTACGTCAAAGCAATGTGTTCGGACTGTCTGAGAGCATCACACTGGCATCTCCACTTTGAAGTGTTTAAGAGCAGATCAGTCATCTGGCTCTCATGCCAACAAACCTCTGACACACTCACACAAATACTTAAGTGCTCCCACTGCAAAGGAGGTCATAAAAAAAAAACACAGAGAAGTTCTTCCTCATAAATGCAGATTTTCAACATTTTCCTTCCATTTTCTGGAAAACATCTCCTCTTAACTCCACAAAATTAATGAATCCCAAAGGGACTCTAGTCTTATACGATGGACCAGCCATGTGTACAGTTGTACAAAATATCGCCCTCTCTCTATATTCTGCTTGTCTGTGATGAAGAGAGGAGAAATCAATTCACAAGGCTCTCTCCACTCTACTTGCCTTCCAATTAGCTATGGCACTGATTTCCCCTCAATGAAGAGAGAAATGAAAACAAAACAGAGTAAAGTTAGAAAAAAGATAAATCCCAGATAAGGCATGTCATCTCTGTTTGCCTGACTGGGGGTTTCTTTGCCATTCAAGCTTGGATAATCCTGCTCCCCTGAGAGTGATTAATTTTTGATTCCTAGGTTATGTAGTCAGCTGTGCTTGTGCTCTTAATTAGAATGTCATGTACGTAACCACTAGGTGAACCTGCCAGACTTTGCACAGTGACCTTTGTAGAGCTTAAATAGAATCCTAAATAAAGCCCAAAGTGCATGCAAAAGTCAGGAAGTAGCAGACAGTGTAAGCAGACTCCACATCTGAGTGTTGGTGGTTTGACAACTTGTGAGATTGTTCTTACAAGATTTGAAAAATACAATATAATTACCATAAAGTTAAAGCAACAGGTGTTGACAGTTCATTTCTTTACACATTGTGTAAATGATTGTAATCTGGAATAAAAGTGCAGATTATTGTTTTGCACACTTAATCTTTTCTTTTTCATAATGATGATCTTGAGTTTAAAGTTACTAAACGGTAGCTCTTACTTTACTATTAGCAGTGGTAAATATAAATAGTCCTTTCGGAACACCTCATAAACACTGGCAATTGACCAATTCTCCGTACCTGCTTCACATACATCAGACACTACTAGATGGCTGTGCACAGAGAAGCTTCTATTCTCAGCTCAGGTACTGCAGCGAAAAATGAGTTTGAAAACAGTGAAAGATTTACCTTGTTTGAAAGACGGGCCATCCTGGGGTCACACTTAGACAGGCCTGCTAAATGTCAGGCTCATCGGTGAATGAAAACATTTTGTTGCACTTGACAGATTTTGGGTCTTATTTGCAATCAAAATGGTAACGCAATGGAGCCCTGTAAAACATTCCACATCGATGAAAAATGTATATAACTCCTCGCTATTTAAAGGGATAGTTAGACATTTTGGGAAATATACTTGTTATGTTTGTGGCAGTTAATTGGTAATTCTAAATTGTCCGTAGGTGTGAATGAGAGTGTGCTTGGTTGTCTGTCTCTATGTGTGGCCCTGTGATGGACTGGCGACCTGTCCAGGGTGTCCCCTGCCTTCGCCCTAAGTTGGCTGGGATAGGCTCCAGCCCACCCGCGACCCTCCAGAGGATTAAGCGGCGTACAGATAATGGATGGATGGATGGATGTTGGTGGGTTTAAATGATACAGGTACAGCCACTATGTTTTCTTAATATAATAATCGTCAGTGATTAAACACAGGGTCATCGGGCGTTTCAGGTCTAGAACATCACTCAGCCCCCGACTTGGGTCCAGGTAGCAAACTACGGAACATATTCTCCCTCCTCAACCAGAGCAACCGAGAAGCCTTTTCAGCAGCGTTTAAGATGTTCCTGTGGCTGTAGGGTTAGGACCAGCAACCGAGACTGACCTGCAAAGCCCCTTGCCAGGTCTTCCTGCTATTCTGCCAACAGTTAGCTACCAGGTTAGCATATTTGGCCCTCTTCCTCAGGGGACTGTTAGTTTGAGCACGACAACTTATTAGGTTGGCCTGGACATCAGGATATTGTCTAGCCGGAGTGTTGTGACTGCGATGGTTTCCAGGGGCTTAAGTCGTCTCCCTAGGGCCACCAAAAGCTGCCAGACTGCTTCTGTTGTAAGCACTCCACAATTAGCTTTTGGATGCTGTTGAGGCTCAAACAAAGGTGATGGTGTGCCTTGTTGGGTGTTGCTCCTCGCTGTAGCTGATCCCATTGCAGATGGTGTCTACTACTAATGATACTGCCCCCCTTCCAAGACCTCTGGACATCAGCTGAGGATGTGCTCTGTTGATCCTCTTCTCTGGCAGAGCTGGCAAACAGGTGAGTCTGTCTGGCCATTGCTAAATAGATTAGACAGACTTGGGAGGACGTTGTCCACTGACTAGACCAAGAACTTGAAGCGATGTGTTAACAGCCAGTACTGTATGTTAATATACTAACACCACAATTCAATCTAACTTGGCACTCACTTAGGGCTTTTAGATATATTTAGGTATTATTGAGTGATGTTAATTTTACAACAAAGTGAAAACTATGAGTGTTGTTCTAATGTCTCATGTCTTCCTCTGTTTCTTAGCAGCATGTTTTAAAAGTCATCAGTGGTTTGAATTTTGCACATTACTTTTTTTTTCTTTAACGTGTCAAGACAACAAATCATTTCAAAAATGTTCATGTTTTTTTTTTTTTTTTGTCAAGACCACACAAGGCGCAACAGTATACTGATGTCCTATTTTGCTAATTAAGATAGTCAGAAATGTGATTAAAAAACTTAGCAATTACAATATTTTGTTTCTGGTTAGTTGACATTGGATTTTGACAAGTCACGTTTACTGCCAAGCATTTGTCTCAGACACACTGGTATCATCAGTTAATCAGAAACTCCATTTAAACTACAACACCCCCAACCAGGTTACTTACATGCCGTTATCAATTGTCGTGTTATGGGCCAAATTCAGGGATGCAATCTTCATTACATTCTGAAAAAGTAAAATCAAAGTCATACATTTAAACCACATTGCCTTTACTCTTGAACATGTTTGCCAAGCTTGACTACTTGCGCAGCGAAGCCGTTAGCAAAGCAACTTCAGCTATTGTGAGCAGATGTTTCCCAGTTCAGTCTTTAGCTAGCTCTCTGCGGTATGAATTACCTGCAGACTCTCCTTCAGCTGTGGAATAAGCATCTTAAATCTATGAACTGGGTCGAAGTCTTGCTGTTGGCTCAGTTGCTGCTGTTGTTGTTGTAATGAAGTGGGTTGTTGTAATCCGGGCTGAGACATCGGCCCGCCGGGCTGCTGCTGAGCCGCCATCTTGACCGACTACGACAATAGAGGAGCAAAAAATCGGGTTCATAGTCTTTTCAGAATAAAAGCCGTTCTTGAACTACACAACTCACTGTACGCAGTTATGTATGTTTGTGTATGTATAGTATGTTTTAATGGTAAATATAACACTGTGTTTTCTTCATCAGTATTCCACCTATTTACGTATATGTTTTAAACTTTATTAATATTAAATTACTATGAACTTTTTATAAACCCTGATTGAAGACAAATGTGATAATAGATACGCATATTTTTTATTGTCACTGCAATGCATTATACTGATTGTAATACTGATTTTTTTTCTTACCTAGTATTCCACTCATATATATAGTTTATGATTCCAGCCTGATCTTTCTTTTTTGCCTATAAAAGTATATACTGCATACATAAAGTTTACTAAAGTAAATATTAAAATTTCAAGATTGCATTTTAGTCTACTACAATAAGTACAAACTGATCAATTTTATTTCCGGTTCTTATTTTTATTTTTAGATTTTAATCATTTCGAACTGTGTTGTCTTTTTTTAAAGAAATTCAGTTTCTCATAAAGTGTTAAGTTTTGTTTTTGCCTTGTGGTTTTAATGGTGACTTTTAAACGGGGCTTGTTGTTGGGCGGTTTTCTCGGTGGTTTCTTGAAGGCAGCAGCAGCGGAGGAGGGAGGGCCCTGCAGCCGCTTCCCTCCCGCAGAAACCCCGTAGTGCCGCACAGCAGCGCCATTCGGTAACTGCAACAGTATCCAAAATGGCAGGAGCTGATGGAGACGATTCTCTCTACCCTATCGCCGTTCTCATTGATGAACTGCGAAATGAGGACGTTCAGGTTGGTAACACTGATTTCGACATTGCTTAACATTTATATTGTACAGCAAAATTGAAGAATTGCGCCGTGTTTTCTCAGTCAGGCGAGTGAATGCTTGCTAGCTAGCTACACAGCAAATATGCTAGCTAACGTTCCCGGCCAAGGCCTATCAGGAATTTTCTGCCGGGCGCACCCTACCTTGCCAATCTGGCTTGTACTCAGGATGTGCAATGTTTATTGTTCATCTAGAGTAACGGTTAATATAGTTCTCAGTCGGTCGGTGCTTCTATATAAAGAATTTAAAGATCTTCAACTGTTATTGTTAAGATAAGCCAATCAGGTCATTGACTTAGCCGCTAGCTTTAACACATCGCTAGCACCTAGCAGGATGCTAGCCAAATGACGAACGTTGAAGTTAGAAATCACAACAGCAGGCCGCTCAAGGCTCCAGTGGCTAAAGTTCACCTGTTTGGTCTTTCTCAATTGGTAAAGCTAACGTATTGTTTTAGTTTCCCTAAATCATTGTTGTGTGAAACGTTGGTTAACTTAAGCTAGCTACCTGTGGCGAATACACGGAAGGCAACATTAGGCAAGATAGTAAATACGTTTCTAGGATTTTTTAGCAGGGTTAGCATGATGTGATGAGGCTTGCTCATGATGAGGTTTTTAAATGTGGTTAATCGTCACTGTCAACGCATCACTAAGTTGCATCTATTATGTTTACAGCTACGTCTGAACAGCATCAAGAAGCTGTCCACTATTGCTCTGGCCCTTGGTGTAGAGAGGACTCGCACTGAACTCCTTCCTTTCCTTACAGGTAATGAAGTCAATAATCTGCCTCGTTAAATGCAGTGTAAAGTGCTGAATGTTGTATTTTAAAGCAGTCGAAACTGTTGCAATTGCTGCCAGTAAATATTCTCACGTGTTTTTAACAAGTCTTTCTCATCCCTTAGACACCATCTATGATGAAGATGAGGTGCTTTTGGCACTGGCTGAGCAGCTTGGCAATTTCACTATGTTGGTGGGAGGGCCGGAGTATGTCCACTGTCTCCTGGTAAGTTTAATGGAATCTAATTTGCCAGATGGTTGGTATAAATATATGCTTATTAGTGGAAACATCCCATTTTTATATGCAGAAACAGAAATTGTTAGGATCAGTTAAAAAGGCACATGATGGCCACATGATACACTGCCATATTTATTGTAAATACTGAATATTAGGGCTGAACAATGTGTGTAAAACAAACCCCACGGAGTAATTTTGACAGATAATGCAATATGAGTCAGGATTTTATTAAGAATGGTCAAATTCTGGTTTCTATTCCATTAGACAAAAAATGTAATGATGTTTTTGCTGTGGTCTGTACCAAACAAGTATGTTCCCTTATGCTTGAAGGTTGTGATTTACAAGCTGGAGCATCTCTGTAGCACCACAATGCTTCATTTATAACAGTATTTTGGTACACATTTTATGTTTATCGAACAGTTGCAGCTCTTGTTCAGCCCTACCAAATACTCTATTTAAAGCAGCAGTATGGCATGTATGTGTTTGTAATAGTTTTTGACTTGTAATTTGATGGCACTGAGACTGAAGCCTGCCTAACCATGTTTCGTCTTGATATGCAGCCTCCTCTGGAGAGCCTCGCTACAGTGGAAGAGACAGTAGTCAGAGACAAAGCTGTTGAATCCCTGCGGAAGATCTCTCAGGAGCACTCTCCAGTTGACCTGGAGGTCCATTTTGAGCCTTTGGTGAAGCGGCTGGCCAGTGGTGACTGGTTCACCTCTCGCACATCTGCCTGCGGCCTCTTTAGTGTGTGTTATCCTCGTGTCTCCAGCACTGTCAAGGCTGAGATTCGCCAGTAAGTGACCTGCTCTAAATTCCTATTTCCACATATGTATGGCAATAGGCATGTAATTTAATATAGCCCTTAGGTGATTGTTTTAGACTTCTAACCAGGTTTGTTTTTGATATTTAATGTTGTTTTGATGTTTGTGGTTATCTCTAGGCATTTTCGCACCTTGTGTTCAGACGACACTCCTATGGTACGTCGTGCTGCAGCATCTAAACTGGGAGAGTTTGCCAAAGTCCTGGAACTGGATTATGTAAAAAGTGACATAATTTCCCTCTTCACTGCTCTGGCCTCTGATGAGCAGGTATGAACCCTTGTCAACCTAATTGCTTTCTTAGTCCAAGTGTATTCGGGTGTTAAATGCACGGATGGCCAAACTGATCCCATTACCTTTGTCTATCAGGACTCAGTGCGGCTGCTTGCAGTGGAGGCTTGTGTCAGCATTGCCACACTGCTGCCTCAGGAGGACCTGGAGACTCTGGTGATGCCAACTCTGCGCCAGGCTGCAGAAGATAAGTCCTGGAGGGTCCGTTACATGGTGGCCGATAAGTTCTCTGAGGTAAGCAGAAGCCAATTATTTCCAACAATTTTGATATCTGCTAATTGGGAAGGAGGTTTATTGCCAAGATTCCAATTTTCCCGGACACCAAATGATCAGTCAGAGAAGAAATTATGTTTGAAAGTGAGAACTCTTTTTACTGTTCAGGATGAGATCAAAGTTCAGGACAAATATGTACACATTTATGGGAAATACATCCCATTACACACATAAAAGTGGTGTTTTCACTCAAGTGTATCTGTAACATTAGCTCATAAGAAGATTGAAATCTATAGTTGGGGTCAGTGACAGCTGAGTAAAGTAGCACTGTGTGTATTGCCCCATTATTTTTAAATCTCAGATGATGTTCAAGCAAGCCTGCAGCTTTCCAGAGTGCTGATGGCTCAACTATGGGAAATTTTAAATTTTGCAACTGTGAATCATGTTTTTATTAGATTAGATTAGATAGAACTTTATTAATCCCTTAGGATGGTTTCTTCTGGGAAATTAAGGATTGCTGAATACATTTGTGCTTTTTCATAAAGGATCATACAGTAAGAAAGGCAGATGCACAAGTGGGAGTGTGTCAAACAAAAGCTGATTTTTTTTGTATCATGGTTTAATGTTTTAGCATCTGTCAAACATGTATTCACCAGTGCACATCATACAACAGCACTCTGTTAAACAGACTTTTTTAGCTTTGTCTTAACAAACGGTAACATCACACATACTGTGCTCTTGAAATATTTGACTTGCACACTGTTTTAACTTTGCTAAATCCATAAAAATGCTTTGATAGATTGGGAATTGCTTGCAAGTTAGATGTAAATGCATCTAAGCTAAGCTGATGAAGTAAAAGATTTGTACCTCCAAACCCTCTTTTTGAAATTTAGTGAGTCTTACCCTCCTCATTCAGAAAATCTCTCCCAAAGAATTTTATTTTCAACCTTTGAAGATTAATCTCACATTGTTGACTTTAGTTGGTGGCATTTTCCTATGCTGGGATAACTTTTAGGCAATTCAGACTAGTAGGCATCATTTGTAGGTTCATATCTGAAGAATGTTCAGTAGAATTTATGCTTTGTGTTCATTCATAACCTGTCCGACAGTCAAGCACAGAATATTTGAAATGCAAACAAAGGGAAAATGTTGTGTACCATGATATGAAGGCATTTTATTTTGCATTTAATAGTTAAAGATAAAGTTTAAAATTTAAGATATTCACATTTATAAGGATAGTTTGAGGTTGTTAAACATTGTCTTTTCTTAGCATTAAGCACTTTCTGTATTTCCAGCCTTTGCATTGGCATAGGCATTGCTATGTTGTGATGCAGTTGCAGGCAGATTACAAAGACAGAGCACTGCCGGATCTTGATATCACATGATAACTAATTTTACATTGTCAAGCATACTTTAAGCCCCCCTCCACACTTGTTCTTTCTCTTGAATGTTTAAACTTCACTGTTTAGAATGTTGTATGTTCAGGGTTTGACATTAGAAGGCTTTTTTCAAATTCTTCTGCTGAAAGTGGAAAGTCAGTCTACAGACTCACCAATCAGAATATGACATGAAATGAGACGTATTACACTGGCCAATGCAGGTTTTTACTAGTGAAATATTTGAAAAAAGTTTAGGGGGAGAAAGCAAAACAAACCAAAAAGATTGAGGTAAACAAAAGTCCTGTTTGTATGGGGTTTCCTTCAATGCCACATATGGGTGGTATGTCTCTGTTGTCATGCTTTTTCAAATTTGCATTGTAGCACTGCAATTGACAGAACATCCCCCACATAATCTGACATGCACAAATTACTATTGTGTGATATTAATTTGTGCATGTGACTGACACAGATTGAAACCAAGATTGTATTTGGGCCCATCTTCCAGAGTTTGATATACAATAAACTTGCATTATCCTTTTTGTTGCATAGTTTAAATACACTTCTACTTTGACTACCCAACCAGGACTTCAGCGTTTGTGGCCATAACTGGGTTAATGGCAGACTTTATTTGTTCATATAAGCATGACACTTTTTCACCTTGCTGAAATAGATACCAGAACTTTTTAGAATTTGATTTAGAAGAAGCCAAGTAGGTTTTTTTTTATCATTGACGACACCAACAACAAAAGAGTAACACCTACACCTGTCACAAATTGCAAATTGAGTTTTGCACAATTCTTTTTTTATTCTTTTTTTAAATTTAAACTAAATCTAATAAATTATCGTCAGTCATTTGGGTCAAAACATTGCCATTAGACATAACCTTGGCCAGCATAGTTATGTCACCTGTTAAATATCTCCCACTACTCTCTTAATTTTTCATTCCCCACTAAAATCTATAATGTCTGTTTGTATTGATATTTTGTCCACATGCATATTTGTATATTGAAACACAGTGATTTCTCTTTAAATGTAGCTCCAGAAAGCCGTCGGGCCAGAGATCACAAAGAATGACCTGGTCCCAGCCTTCCAGAATCTTCTGAAGGACTGTGAAGCCGAGGTCCGTGCTGCTGCAGCCAACAAAGTAAAAGGTAAGAGAGACTCGCTGAAAAGGTGAATTACATGGGTTGAACTTATTTCAGCTGCTCAACCAGTCTCTTTCATATTTTATTGACGGTGTACATTTCTTTTTGTTAGAATTCTGTGAGAACCTCCCAGAGGACAATCGTGAACAGATCATCATGACTCACATCCTGCCCTGCGTCAAGGTAAAAAATAAACTTTCCTGTCTGCTACATTCTGACATTCCCCCAGTGCTTCACTTCTCGGTTATACAAAAGACACTTTGATTTGCTATCGGTGGGTAGGCATGGAAAAATAAGAGGCTTATCTTTTTATAGTTATCCGCAAAACAATTATGCAGACATGTGGTGTTGTGGCATCTGCTTAAGGTTGTTTTCACTACCTAGGTCTTAAGTCGTGATCATACTCCCTTGCAGACATGCTCTTAGTCAGCTACAGACACCACAGATGCATAGTTGTTGTTATTATGCTACCTTTTAGTCCAGACTCCCACTTGGAGGACTCTGTTTCAAACATGCATAGAAGGCTGTTTGTATGTATTCCACTATTGCCCTTGTGGTGTAGTCAGTGTGTGTGGGGATCATGTGGATTTGGGTAGATAATGAAATTTACGTCAAGCGTACCCTCATGTACTGGAGGAAGCAAAAAGAAAAAATATGCTTATGACGGTAAGCATAGTAGGTCAAAGTTGAACCAGGAAGATACTCTGTGAAATTGAATGCACATGTACTAACCTCTGGTATTGGGGTTGTTTACTGTGTGCTGCTTACCCTTGTAGACTCCATTTTCCTCAGTTCTTCCTCCAGATGTCAGCAGTTGATGAATACAATATTACAACTGACCAAAACTATTTTTTTTTTTTTTTTTAATAGTTTTTTTATTCTTGGAACAAGAATAAAATTTAGTCATAAAATTGAGATTCTTCAGGTATAAAAATATTGATGCTGTACTTTATTGATGTTTGCTTTGATGTTCTTGATCAGAGTATACATACATTTTATTGAAGTAGACACCATCCACATTATGGGTGGGATTCACAGGGTACCTCATGATATGATACGCGATACATGGCTCACGATACCGATATATCACGATACAGCGATAATCGATATATCGCAAGACAGTCATATAACAGTACATCACGTAATGAGCGGCGTGGAAGGAAGACGCTTGAGCCAGAGATTTTGTCTTTTGTGCCCCCTTGCGGGTGCTTCTATTTGCAACCACAGGAGAACACCAATACACAAACAGTGGCAGGTAGCCATCAACCCCGCTACCCTTCTCACTTATGGTGTCAAAACATTAATAAAACCCCAAACTCCCATAATGCATTGCAGCACAACAGTCCCGTACTAGCGATCGGCTCTGCGATCGCTACAAAATCTATAAATGAAAAATACAATGTTCGTGGTGTTGCCTGTGTACTTTATAGGGCTGGACCCGAATATTTGGTCGTTGTGGTGGTATCCGGATAATAATTTTGATATCCGGGGGTGCGCACGGATATTTCGATATCCGTGCGCACCCCTGCCGGCCCTCAGCCTGCCATAGAGCTGCCGACCACCGCCGTAGAGCCACGGCTCTTACGGTAGCGTTGCTGTCCTCCATTATACCTGTAAAAAATCCTTCTTTGGCCAATTCATTTCCGCTCAAGTCTCCTTCATTCATGTGATAAACGCCACCGTGTGGAGTCATTAAGTAGTGACGCTGGGGAAATGGCAGCTGGCAGGGGAATCTGACAGGGTTTAGAGCGCCTTATTATATTAATTAAAGTATCGATGTTTGGCGCCAGCGTATCGATACTCATATCGCACGAAGAAGGAGCGACAAATATATATTGCTGTATCGATATTTTGTCCCACCCCTAATCCACATACAAAAAACAGAGTGGGGGTCCAACTATAATCTGCAGGGGTAACAGATAACCATTGTAGCCCGCTAATCTAACTTTAGCCATAAATATCTGTTAAGGGTGTGTGTTTTGCAGGAGTCTTGCAAAAGACAGTAGATAAGGCATTATGTCTGCAAGTCGGTGTTGGTCAGATTCTGAACAGCAGGTGGCACTGTTGCTTTGGTAGAACAGTAAGTTCAGTTCTGGTGCTGCTTATCAAAAAAACTTTATATCATTGCCTGTTTTTAGTTTATTTACTAATGATAGCGGCAATACAGGCAGTGGAATTTCTGGATCTACAGACTGTTATTCATTAGAGCTACAGTATCACAAAGAGTCATTCTGCTTACCCTGTCAACATATGAGCAGTGGAAAAAACTATACAGGTAGCAACAAGCTGACTCACAACTTTCAGAAAACTGTAGAAATGTTATATAGTAATAACACAAGCATCTGTCTCACACATAGCAAAGGTCCAGCTACAGGAATTGTGATATAGGTAGGCGATATGCTTAGATTGTTGGCCATGTTTCTAATATATTGATATATTCTGGCAAGACTGAAAGTAATTTCCTCAAAAGTGGTGCACTTCTTGGGTACTTGAGTTTTTCCTAAAAGCTTCCATGTGATATTGGTTTGATCAATTATAGTTAACATAATCAATGAGCATGGAAGGCAGGCATATAAGTAACAGGCAATTTCGTTGGTGCTTGTTTATGTTACACCCATTTTGTTTCTGTCTACATCATATTTAAAGTTTTCCACCTACAGTTGTTAAGTGCAATGACTGTTTGTTGTCTAGTATTAGGTTCACTTTACTGTGTATTTACACACAAGTCGATTATAGCCTCTTTCTCGGTAGCATGTTGTGAATATGACCCATAGCAGTAGTCTTGATGTTTATTTACGTATTTTCTGTCTTAACTATTTGTTTGTGCTGATCTCTCTGTCTCCTGTGTGTCCTGTCCCTGACCAGGAACTTGTTTCAGACACCAACCAGCATGTGAAGTCAGCCCTGGCCTCAGTCATTATGGGCCTTTCAACCATCCTGGGCAAGGACAACACAATAGAGCACTTGCTGCCTCTCTTCCTGGCTCAGCTCAAGGACGAGGTAAAGGAAATGCGGATTTGTGAGCGGGGGCCCCAATTTCTCTTTTATATAGTACACAGCTGTTTTTGGAAGTCTAAAAGGCGGTGCTTAGTTTGGCTACATTCACAACAAAAGCTTCCTATGAGAGCTTCTGAGTTTGACCAACTTCTTTGACCTTCTTTGATCAGCACGTCTGAGACAAGGCAAAGCCACTTAGCCACCAGATGTACCTGGCTGCCACCTGGCTGGATAGAAAGATGATTCGTGCAGTTGGCAGCCAGGCTGAGACCTTACAATTGGAAGACTAATGAGCTGGAGGAAAGCATAATGACGCTGGACTTAGATTAACCACATAGGTTACTGCCTGATGCATTTTGATTGAATTTACAGCCCTATGGAATAAATGTAGATGTTTGGTGGGTTATGTAGATTGAATAAGGCTAAGCTTGCAGCTGGTGGGGTAGTACATAAATTAGTTTTGTAATGAAATTAGACACATCCTTTCTTGCGTTTGTTTGCGTTTTAGTTATTTTTGTGGCCGTCCGTACAAGAAATACTTTGGAAAGTTTTTGTTCAAAGAGCTGTTACAGGAACAAAATCATTGAGCAGTGTTTTATGATTCTACATTAAGTTAAAGTGGGCTGGGTTTTAGCTGATGAAAGTTGATGTACATTGTTCCTCTAAGGTAATGAGCTCTTCAGGAATGACGATTGCCCAATGACATCTTCTTGAATGAATACATTGTTATAACATCAATTTGCATATTGAGATCAGACACGAGTTTGGCAGGGATAGACACAAAGGTATATAAATGTTTTGGAAGGCTTAGGCTGTAAGTTCTCTGCTTTCCTTTAGTCCTATTTAAAGACGGCCCATTTTTCTCAGTGCACAAACACAAGAGTGTCTAATTAGATTACTGTCCAAACTGACAGCTTTGACTTGCAAATTTTAAGTCGAGGTGCGTCTGTCTGAGAATAGTTTTAAAAGCAGTAAGATGGGGAACATTCTGCAGACATGTCGTTCATTCAAGAGCTGCGATATTTCAAATTGGTACGGTGCCGTATTTGGCTGCTACTTTGTTCCCATTTAGTTTACAAACCTGATGGAAAGTGTTTAGTCATTGTTCAGTTTGCTGCTGGACTTTCGGAAGATGTGGAGGAAAAGTTATGTTTAGTTGCTTCAGTTAATGTCCTGTTCAAATTAGACAGAATTAGAATTAGCAGATCTTCATTTAGGGCTCTTTGATATAAACCTGGGGTACATTCTTCTAGACAAAACTACTTGGAAGCCTTGTTTGTTAGAGTGACCTAAGTGACTCGGCCTGGCTGAAGCCAAGACATTTGCACTTTGAGAGTGTTGCAGAAAAATCCTATAATTGGTAAATATAAAGCCCCAAAACTACTTTTGCTTTAGAATATGTCAGGTTTATGAGATGGCAATTATTTATCTAATATCTGAACACTTTGTGATTTAAGTGTGCTGCTGTAACCTTGACTCTTAATTTGTCTGTCACAGTGCCCTGAGGTGCGTCTCAACATAATCTCCAACCTAGACTGTGTGAACGAGGTGATTGGCATACGCCAGCTCTCACAGTCGCTGCTGCCGGCCATTGTGGAACTGGCAGAGGATGCTAAGTGGAGGGTCCGCCTTGCCATCATAGAGTACATGCCCTTGTTGGCAGGACAGCTGGTGAGTCATGGAGTCTAGGAAAGACTGCTGAAACCCATATAAAATATGTTCTAAATGTCGTCCTAATTAGTACTACGTGTGAAAACAGAAATATTAGCAGTGTGCAGACAAGAATACTATCAGGCCTGATTTGACTATAGACATCCAGGAAATTGTTCTAATTACACTGTTTCCCCAGGGAGTGGAATTCTTTGACGAGAAGCTCAACACCCTTTGTATGGCCTGGCTTATTGACCACGGTAAGTGCAGTCTTATAGGTTAAACATTTTCCAAGGGGTCTGTAAAAGAGTAACAAATTCATGTTCACTTTAAACTCATAAAATTCATGTTCAATGTCACGGTCACAAGACAGGATGTTTTTATTTATGAGTGCACGTTAAACAGAGATGCTTACGTGGGCAGCTTTTTTTGCGAAAATGTTTTATCCTATGAATACAGATTAAGCTCCAGATTTGGCCTTGTATTCTAGCTTGAACTACTTGTGTTTCGCTCTTACAACACCATAAACTCTTAAAAATCACTTAATTCCCAAACCAACTTTGGAAATACCCCTGAATCTCTCGTTACATTTTCCAGTTGCAGTCATTTTATTTGCTTTGGCCCTGCTCTGTAGCAGCCTGTGACACCTTCTTAAGGCACTAACCCTTTTTTTAAAATAACCTTTTGTGCAGCTACAGCTGTATCTGTTCATTTCTGTTACACACTTCAGCTAAGGTTGCATTGGTTGTCAAAACTGTTATATTTGACTCTGAGTTTCTGTGACTATATCTTGTACATTAGCTTCCTATGTCACTTTTCCATATTGCTGCTTTTACTCACCTGAGCTTGGCAAGTCAGCAGACAGGTCCTCTCTTAATACTCTGATTCTATATTATTACCAGTACAGAGAACTTAACGTTAAAGGGAAGAGGCTAATGAGCTTAGAGGGTGGGAGTGAGAAAATTGCCAGCTAAAGAAGGGATGAGATGTGGCAATCTGCAGCTGTCTTCTGTCTTGTACATGCTAATAGAAGGCTCTCTAAGTATGAAGAGGACTCTAGAAGTACAGCTGTGAGTAGGGAAAGCACTACATTGTGTTGTACAATGATTTTGACAAGTTGTCATCAGAATTTGTGTCACTGTAGAATAGTTAGGCTGCTCTGTTGCACTCCGTCATACTTTCTGCTACTTGGATCTTAGATATCCTTGTTCTTCTATAGAGCTGCCTGCAGTTCTTCCTGCATTGGGTTTATACTGTTGTTAATGGACTTAGAAAATCCCATTTGGGTCACTCGGTGTGTAAGTTTATATTTGTGCAAGTTTGCCCTGGGCTCTTCTCTCTCCCCAACAGTTAAAACTGGTTTGTGAGACAATCATGCGTATTCAAAATCTAGGAAAAGACGTGTACCCCTAGAACTACACAACACACCCTGCTGCATTTTATAAAGTAGAATATTGTCTTTTGCATAGAATTTTCACAGAGTCTGTAGTGTTCTCTTGACATCGTGTTTTCCAATTAGAGAGACACACACTGGCTGTTGAGGACAAAGGGCCAGCTGGGTTACATCATTGGAATGCTGCTGGTGTGAGTTTCTCTGCGTGTGTGTGTGTGTGTGTGCATGGCTGAGGTTAGGGCTGTGCCACCCTTACGTAAGCCCTTCAAAGAAAGACAGGACTACATAAATCAGCCCAGAATCTTTCCCTTACTGACTCCATTACAAAGAGTGCTACAGTACACTTCACATAACATACAAATTCCATCCTTTCTGGTGTTTTGTCAGACTGAAACTTCTGATAGTATATTTACCAAGTTTATCTAAGTACATTTCTTTATATGATGAATTGTTCATGTAAGATTTTTATTGCACAGTGGTCTTGTTTCTAGCAATGTCATTTTTATCCTGCTCTAACTGGGGCAAACATTGTTTAAATTGTTTAGAATCAAAATGGAAAAATTATAGCAGAACTCTTTCTGACATTTCTAAATGGCTTTTCTTTTTTTGTCTTTTCATATTTTTTAAATTGCTGAATATCGTCTACATTTTATACCATCAGCGAAGCAGGGATCACTTCAAAATGTTTTAGACCTCAGGGATATACACAAATGAGTAACAAAATGTAAACTGAAATTAAAATGTAACCAGAAAACTTAAAGTTCAAGGAGTTTTTTTCCAATTTGAGATTGACATGAGATAAGATAAACGTTTATGATGCCTATAACCAGTGAAACAACTTTTGTTATGGCTCTAAACCATCACTTATTTATGAATCAATAACGCAATTGTCTTTGCTGCCGATGTGGTATAATATTTAGATCTTAACAAGATGACCGCCATGCTTTTGAGTAGACATCACACAAAATATCAGCTTGTTCTCTCTTTCTTTTATGTGCCACATAATAACAATACAATAGAACATATAAATCTGAAAATGTTACTTGCAAAGTGGTCAGAGTCCCCTCACAGAGATGGACTGAAAAGACAGAAAGAACAATAGCGTCTGTGGTCTGAACTACCACAAGAGGCTCGTTAGCAAGCGAAGCTCCTACTACTAGTTTGTGTCAACGCAGCGTCTCAGCTTACTGTATACTTGGTGAGATGGTAACGATACCTTTTGAAATGGTGGGGAATTTTTGTTTCAAGTCTTTTCCTGGACCTCTTGCAACAGTTTTGTTGTGCTGTTTATCCACCTTCAGAAACTGAACTCATTTCCAAATCGTGGATGTTGTATACCCTTTTTTTGCTTCAATTTTCTCATCTTGTGGGGACATTTGACCTTCATCACATTCACTCAGTTTTTCTGTTCCAAAGTGTTTTTCTTGTTTTGACTAGGGCTGGGAATTTATAAGATTTTTACGATTCCGATTCTGCTTAACGATTCGGTTCTTTATTGGTTTTCTTATCGATTGTCAAGTATTGCAAGTTGCCCTGTTGTCATCCTTTCTCGTGAAATGTAACCAAACTTTCGAGCGTTTGTGCCGCTTGGGCACCATGTTTCCTGCTGGCTGCACTGGTGAATGACGTCGCCACGCATGGTGACGTCTTTGCCACTGGAATCGATAAGTGAATCGTTTGCAAAATTGGAAGAATCGAAAGGAAGGAAAGGAATCGAAACACTGGGGACCGGTTCTCAACAAGAACCGTTTTTTCGATTCCCATCCCTAGTTTTGACCGTACATGCGGCAGCAATTTAATCCTGTTGCTGTAGCTTATAAGGATGACTGTCCAGATGACAGTTGGCACAAACGGAACAATTATCTTGTCCCTTGTTTGTACAAATTAAAGATTTTTTTTCTTTTTTGAATTATTGATCAGTTATTATTTTCCAGTTCTAGGATGTAGACAAGCAAAAATGATAATTCAGTATTATTTCTATGGCTCACTATCACAGATGACAAGTTTGCCTCAAGGATTTAAGATCTGCATCTCTAGCCATGTCATGTCTCTGCACAGAAAGCATTTCAGTCAACTTGACCAGTCAACCATCACACACACTGATGGAACACATTTACTCCTAATTTAATTAATCCAGCTGTCTACATGGGCATGGTTTTACTCACGCTAAGTATATTTTTAGATTAGAAGTTTTAGAAGTCTATCTTATATAGTTTTCTGTGTAACTACAGCAGCTGTGTGTTGGATTCTGAGCAGTGTCAAAATACAGGCGACCAGCGTCAATGTTGTCCCTGAATGCGTCTTCTGTAGACACCGACGGCACACTGATCCTACTGCAGCTGCACTGCTAACGTCCTGCTCATGTTACGACTCCTGTGTGGACAAAGTGTTAGACCCTGAGTTGTAATGATGAAAAACCTTTGAAAGCAATAGGAGGGAACCCTCTTCCAGGACAGACAGACATGCAATTGATGTTATATGCACCAAAGAAACCAAAGGATCAAAATAGGAAAATTATGGATTGTAAAAATATGAAGAGTTTGATCTTGAAAGACTTCAAGCAACATCCAGATTCCATCAAACAGTATCTAAATCCCACTCTTCATAGAGACAAGGGAAAAGCCAAAACTCATACACACCTTTCACACAGAATGTTGTTCATGTGTTTTTCTAGTGTATGCCATCCGTGAGGCAGCCACCTGTAACCTAATGAAGCTTGTGGAGAAGTTTGGAGCCGAGTGGGCTCAGAACACCATTGTCCCTAAAGTGCTGGGCATGGCCAACGACCCCAATTACCTCCACAGGATGACAACTCTATTCTGCATTAATGTGAGTCAACAGCATCCTCTCTCATACATTTGCTTACATGTTTAGTTTAAAGGGTTTAACATTTCATTTAGGTGATTCAATTTTCTGTACTGTCAGTGTCTAAAGCTCTGATGGTTCCTTTGTTTTTAAACTCATTTGTCCATAATCTGTAAATATTGTTGTTGACCATTGCTTTCTGTCTTTCAGGCTTTGTCAGAGGCATGCGGTCAGGACATCACCACTAAGCAGATGCTACCAGTGGTCTTGAAGATGTCCAATGACCAGGTGGCCAACGTACGCTTCAATGTGGCCAAGTCCCTTCAGAAGATCGGCCCAGTCCTTGACAGCAAGTATGTTGTCTGTTATTTCAGCATCAGATTTTTCTCTCTCGCTACAGTGACAAATATGCACTATCCCTCAAAAATCAAGAAGCAGCTTTTTGCCAATTTGTTTATTAAAGTTGATCCTCTGTCTTCGTCCCCCAGTGCCCTTCAAACAGAAGTGAAGCCAGTGCTGGAGAAGCTGGCTACAGACACAGACATGGATGTCAAGTACTTTGCCCAGGAGGCTATTAGTGGTAAGCACATTTTTCTTCTTTTGTCATCGTGTATGAACTTTGAATGGTATGAATTATATCTGACATACATTCAAACATTAACAACATTGTAAAATCTCTTATTGTCATTTCCTCCTCTTTTACACAGTTCTGGCCCTAGCATAACCAACCCAACATGGCTGAACCAGACACCCACCCGAAACAACAACGCAAACACTTTTACAAGATATTTATTGATGTTCAGGAACAACTGGTTAATGTATAGAGAAAGTTGTTAACAATTGTTTTATCCTGTTTTCTTTCTCCCTCATTTTTTTTTTTACTGTCTGATGGTAGTCCATTTCCAGGCATAGCACAGGCTTCTTTGTTAACCTTCCTCTTTGCTGTAAATGGGTGCTTTTACAAAGGCAAAGTGTGATGAAATTGAACTAAGTGGTGCATGCTGACTAATGTGCTACTGTACTCGCTAGGTATCGCTAACCAGAACCCTGTCTCACATTCCTCCCTATGACATCCTTGGCCACTGTTGTACTTTAGCCACAGTCATCGCAGCATACCACGTCTGTGTTTGCTACCTAGGACCGTGCTAGCTCTCTGTGCTGCTGCACTTTTGCTCCCAGTGCTAGATGGAAACTATTAGCCGCAGATGGTGCAATAAGCTGTTTATTTTGCTGAGCTTCCTCCTGAATCAGCTCTTTGATAGCGCTCTTTTCCCAGAGACACTGGTGTGACTCTCCAGAGGAGTGATTGAAAGGTCTTTGCAGGTCTAGTACGCAGTTTTTTTTCCAGCAGACCAAACCTTTTGTGTCTCTTAAATGCTTCACAGATGTGTAATGTACAAAGCTCTGACAAAGAAATGAAGGGGCGTCCATTACTGCATGTAATCTGATGAACTCTCAACGATTGCATGTACTTATCAATCTCAAATAGTGTACTTTCCCAACTCCATCTACCCGACTACCATGCCCTTCTGCACTGTTTGTTGTCTGCAGCAACACAGATTGAATTGGTCAAACAAATAAATTTCCTTGGCCCAGGGTTATAGGGACCAGCTCAGTTGTAAAGTGTTGCTCATAATTATCCCTCTTCCAGGTCCTTAGTGATTTTGTTGATGTGAGAGGGTGGGGAGTAGTAGTCAGTTGTGATTTTCTGCAATATGTTCTCGGCATTGCTCTTAATCTGTGTGCCAATGGCTTTGATAAGCAGTGGTGTTTTCTTTTAGTATGCCTGGGTAGACTGTTTTCACGTGTTCTGTAAAGAGACAATGTTCTTTTCTGTAAGGGACACTTTATTCATCTGACCGTTAATGGGTTGGTAAAACTAAATTGACTACAGCTATCAGGACAAACACAAAACCCTGGCACTGCTTGTGCTCCAGAGTCACCCAATCTTCCCTTAAGTCCATGCTAAGTCCTCCACTGAACATGAGGTTTAAAAGCATAAGGTCAGTGAACGTCTAGGGCCACCCCTTTGGATCTGTGCTTTAAAATCTCTATACAATGGAGAATGAGTGCATGCTTTCAAAGACAGTGGGATGGGGGACGCGGAGCATGTGTACGTAGGGCTGCATAACGTTTTATTATGGGTTGGGAGCTGGGGCGGTTATGGGCGGGTTGAATAAATGTATCATCTGTGTTGATAAAAGAAACTTTTGTCTTTCCCTGAACTACTCCTGCTGTTCCCTTTTCCTCCCCCCTCTCATTCTGTTCTCTTGAATAAACCTTAATTGTTGATTGTCCTGTATCACGAAGACTGTGCTTTTATTTTTATTTTGGATTCTCTTCACAATTGGGATGCTGTACTACTGTATCTTGATCTGAATAAAGTAACACAAATGAGCTGGTGTCGCCCTCTTTTATAACTAGTAGTTAATACATCAAGGCTTGTCACTGTAATTGGCAATTTTTTTAATAAGATCATTCTGGTTGTTCCTGTTGTCACCCTGTGGCAATCACTTCATTAGAATCTCAGTACAGAATTACCCACACTGAAATATCTAGAACCTGTGAAGAGTATTCACATTAGATCACAATGGATGTGCAGGTTTTTATATCTCAAGTTGAAGTAAATCACTGCATATTGATTAGTTTCTATGAGAAGGGTGTTAAAGTAGCCCCTGAGCAAGGCCCTTAACCCTTAACTGCTCCCTGGGTGCTGCACCGTGGCAGCCCACTGCTATGTATAGTTAGTAGGATGGGTAAAATGCAGAAAATGAATTTCCCCAAGGGGATTAATAAAGGTTAAATTATTATCTGACTTTTATGGGTGCCGGTGATAAGGCAAAATAAAACCAACAAACCAGCGTAATGCATCGAATAAAAATATAAGTAAAAATAAACTTATACAAATGTTTACTATTCTAGAACAGAAACTAGAACAGGCTACATTAATAAAATAAATGTGTTCTTTCTGAAATTTTGCATTTGAAACATTAAAATACAATTGGTAAAAGAAGTTGAAGTTCCTGTTGCTGTTTACATGGAATGAAAAGTGTTTTGTAAGTTCTGAGCCAAGTTAAGGCATCAGTTGAAATCACTGAAAGCAGATAAAACTCTCAAAGCATAACAGATAAAAACAGTGGAGCTGTTGTGATAGCACATTGGCTTGAGGTCAGGACTTGCCCCACTCAAGATTTAACATAAATGCAAAGCCTTTCTTTTGTCACTTTGGCTTCATGATTTGTTTTCTTGCTGGGAAATAAATCTGCTCAGTCCCAGTTCTCTCCCAGACCGCGGCAGGTTTTCCTCAAGGACTTTTCTGTCTTTTACTGCATTCATTTTCTCCTCCTTCTACACCGGTCTTCCAGGCCAACTGTGGAGAAGCATTCCCAAAGCAGGACGATGCCACCCCTAGGCTTCACGGTGTGCTTTTAGCGAACAATACAGTGCCTATAAAAAGTATTCACCCCCCCCTCCTTTGGACGTTTTTTCCCTTTTATTGCTTTTTTAACACTGAATCATGGTCAATATAATTTGGATTTGTGGACAAGAATTATCCAAAAAGACTCTTTAATGGCAAAGTGAAAACAGATTTCTAAAAGTAATGTCATTAATGGTAAATATAAAATCAAGTATTTACCCCCTTTAAAGTGACTCACCTAACTCAACACAGGCGCAGCCAATTGATGCTAGAATCTTATTTGTAAATTCTTGTCAAAAAAAAGTCAAATTAAGTTGACCATGATTGAATGTTGAAGAGCAATAAAAGGAGAAAACCTTCAAGGGGGTCGATACTTTTAATAGGCACTACATGATGCTTGATTTTGGTCTTGCTGGAAGTAGACAAGCACCAAAAAGACTGCATTTTCTCCTCAACCTGAAGTCTTTGTCTGCTCTGTAACAATATTCTTTAAGGCACGGAGCATTCCTTTCTCAACCTGTAAACGTCTCGAGAAAATGTGGGATTAATTCCACATGCTCCTGGCCTCATATTTGTTCAGCTCTGACCTGGTAGGCAGCTGCTGTCGAGATGAAAGCGCAGGTCCTCCAGGCTGTTTTTTTGCCACGGGGAACCCATGCAGAGCAGACCAGGATCTGCAGCTGACACCTGCCCTCATCCCGACTACTGCTGAGGTGAGGAACACTGCAAAAATAAGGGCTGGGCTGAGGATGGATATTTGTCTTTCTCGAGCTAGTGTAGTTTTGATGTGTTGGAAAAAAAAAACATGTTTACATCCACTTTTTAACAAGCTGTCAGGGTCTTGGAGCAATATTAACACTTGTGTTTATTTATTTTTTGCTATATGCAGCAGATCTGAGATGCCCCATCGTTTTTGTTAATTCCAAATGAGCAGTCGACACAGAGGATTAGTGCTATAAATCACATGGCAGCGATCTTTATGAGAATCTCAACCTTCCTTTTTTAATCTCCTCAAATCTCCCATCAGCCCTCCTTGGCGCCGTGTGCCCTCCCAATCCTCCGCCCAGCCCTTTTGACTGTATACCTCATTGCCAGAGCACATTATGCACATACAGTACAGGGTAATGCACAGGTCGGCGTGGCTGCTGTGTGTCAGCACATTCTGCTACAGCGAGACCCACTCGAGAGCCACTGAGAGTATAGCAGCTTCAAGTCAGGATGTGCTTTTCAAGAAACAGTGTGAAGGAGGAGGCGGATTGAAGGTAAATGAAACCTTTGAGGCTGATAATAAAAGCCAAACCATACTTTGGACTTCTCCTCACATATCTCAGACGATGTGGAGTTTTTGGGGTATTTTATTTAAGCTGGTGATCTAGACGCAGGGGGAACATGCCAAAGCTTTGAAATGCAATTTTTCCTACAACCGAAAATCTTCATTAAAACACGATTACTTGAGGACGAAGGGCTAATCCGCCCCCTAAATCCACTCGAGTTCATGAGGCAGTAATGAAACAGCAGCAACCTATTTCTTTCTATTTAGATCCTGTTATTTGGGGGGGATTTTCAGCAGCTAGAGCCCTTGACAGAGCTGAGAGCCCTGACGTCAATGCAGCTGCCTCCCAGGACTGTGTCATTTATAATGAAAGGAGTCAAGCAAAGCCCCCACACAGCACGGTGCACACACACACACACACACAAACACACACGTTGTGAGGTCAGATGCTCTCAGGGTGACAAATGACAAACATCAGTCAGGGAGAAGAGGAACGTTGGCCCACTCCCTTTCCTTAAGTCACCTTCAGCTCCCCTCCTCCCTCTGCTCTTTTCTTATTCTGTCATCTTCCAGTGATGCAGCAGGGGTGTATAAGCACTACAAACATTTCTTTTTTTTCCCTATCAGAGCACACATGAAGATCACTCAAGCAGTGCGTGTGACTCTTGGCTCGGCTGTAACATCCAGTCCAGAGCCTGCAGGACCTGCTTTTTCCAGGCACTACTGGGTCGTCTGCACTGGGATTTTCTGACTCTGTCCATCTGCTGGCCAGCATGTGTTCAGCGTGTATACAGAGACAAGGAAATGGGGGACATATGCCTTTGAGTGCAGCATGACCTTCAATAAAGAGCTAATTTCATATAAGGAAATCTTTTGGCAGTCCTCACACACATCATGCACAACATTTACATCAGACCCACTTACTACACAGCCTGTATGCTGCACTGGATTTTGCAGATTCTTTTTAAACGCTTGGTGAATATGAGAAAAGGTGCAGCTTGTTACTACAAAAGTTCATTTTTTTGTCTGCATTCAAAGCTTCAGGTTTTGTCTCCAATCCTTTGTGTGTGTGTGTGTGTGTGTGTGTGTGTGTGTGTGTGTGTGTGTGTGTGTGTGTGTGTGTGTGTGTGTGTGTGTGTG
>OMNN01051431.1:0-12642 GCA_900302755.1 Chromis chromis
ACACTAGATGGGACATTACTTGTCACCCTGGTAACCCAGAAAATGAAGGAGAAGCTGTAAAGATGGGTGAGAAAGGTGGGAAAGTGAGAGCGACCGCTTGTCCCAGTCACCACCACTGTGGGCCCTTGAGCAAGGCCCTTAACCCCTGACTGCTCCCCGGGCGCTGCACCACGGCAGCCCACTGCTCCTAGTATGTATAGTTAGGGTTAACTTTGAATAGGATGGGTCAAATGCAGAGAAGGAATTTCCCCAAGGGGATCAATAAAGATTAGATAGATTAAATAGAAAACCAATGCAACAATACCTTCTACTTCTGCTCTTGTTTTATTGCAGTGAAGTGTAGAAATAGCACCAACAGTTTACTTTAATACATTCAATTCCTAGACTGTAGTTAGAAGGAAAAGTGCATATATTCCTGCTTTCTTCTGCAGGTTTTCTTAAAAATTTGATACAATTCTGGCTACATTTGTATGGAAACTTGGTTGCTCTCTTGCTTTTTTAAAATTGAAAAGGGCATATTTTAAAATGTTGCAGAAATTCACTTTTTTGGGGGGCCAATTCATAACATGTGACCTTCGAAAATTACACAGAAAAACCCAACAAATCCAAAGTTTTGCTTGGATTCCATTCAGCAAGCACTTGGCAACAATAAGTTGTTGAAGGAGCAGCAGAATGTGTTCCTTCCTGTTCATGCTTTGACATTGAACTGGCAGTAAATGGATTCTACAGGGAAGAAACAGTTTTCATGTTCTTGCAAACTTTAATTCTGTACCTGACTGACTGACTAATATTTCACAGCTTTCCATCAGACTGTTTCATGTATTTCAAAGTAAACTCCTTGTGTCAGTGTATTTCCCTTGCATCAGGTGGGATGTGAGTTACCTCAGCGTTGTGCCCGAGGCTAATGAGATAGTAATGAGCAATTTTTAGGCCCGTCTGTATCTCAATTATTGTTTTCCTTCTCTTCCTGTGATAAGATCCAACGCAGCGTAATGAAGTGGGTTTCAGATTCAGATTTCAATTTCATGAGAAATTCATTTGCTCTCTTGGCGGCGTTGGTGTGAGCGTGAGCGATCTGCTGCTACGTTGCAGTGAGCAGAACAATCAAATCACTTTAATGAGATTAATCGTCGCAATAATTCACGCTTTGTCCGTGTTCTTCCTGAAACTGATGAAATACCTTCCTGCCCCCCTTAAAATCTCACTTATCTGCCACCAAACCAAAGCAGCTTGTACCTTTCCGTCCAATCATCGGGTTGCATTTCCATTCTGGCAGCCGCTAGAAAAAAAAATAACATGACACTGTTGTTATGATTCTCTCATCGGCGTTTTTGGAAGGGCCAGCTTCATCTCTGTGTGCTCAGACGTCATGGAGAGCCTGTTGGTTTAGCGTGTGCAGATTTGTCCTGAAGTCGGGAGCGAGTCCAGGGCAGCGTCCCTGCAGATCTCTGGCCCTCTGCCTGGGGAGGCTGCAAAACTGGGAGGAGACACAACCATGAGCCCCGTTGGATGTTGATGCTGAAATGATTGCAACAGCGGGGCGACGGACCGAGCTGTTTTGCTATTTAGATGGCGGCAAGGACACCGAAACATGCCCGTACGCACACACAGCAGACCAACGTGCATGCATAAATAAATAAATAAACACCCTGTTCCCCAGTCGGCCTATGTGCAAGAACAAAAATCAATAAATGGTCTCTGAAATAAACTTTCTGCCCACTGTTCCCTCTTCCCTGCAGTTTTAAAAGCAAATAAAGGCGAGAAATCACAGAGATTCGTCGCCGTGGCAGAGTGAAAGTAAAGGAACCAATATTTGGGCCCACAGAGTGTTGAAAATGTCCTCGCGTATTGCAAAACTGCTGTTTAGGTGCAGGAAACCAGAAAACAATTATTCCTGAATTAGTGTGGCGCGACGGGCGACGCTCTGGCTGTTATTTACACAATTGCAATGTATGTTCGGAGGGTAGTCAGAACACACAGAGGAGCGTTTTGCACATGATTCATACTCGGTGGTGGGGGTTTCGTTTGGGAAGGAGTCACAAATAGTTCAGAGGATCACAGAGAGTGTAAAAACCCAGCTCCTAGTGGGTCTATAGTGGTTCAGCTCTAGCTTCCAAAAGCCATCAGCTCTGTAATGAAGTGGTGCACATTGGAATAGCAGCCATTCAATAGCTACTCCCGCAGTGACCCGGTATGAGCTTCCCTCTCTCGTCTGTCCTCCCCTGCCTTAATTTCCACACCTAACTCTATATCCCACTCCTTCTCCGTCCACATAGGTGTTCTGCCAATATCTTGCTCTCCCTGTATGAGACTAAGAGAACCACGGGGAACAGCGCCGAATGAAGGGAAAGGAGAACAAATGCATGTAATACTGCAGCCGTTCCTGTCTCTCGCAGGGTGTGAGTTGGCGTTTGAACTAAATGTTTTGATTAGATTGGTCCTTTATTCCATCGCAAGGCCCTGCCCACCCGTGCCCCGAGGATTTATGCGCTTTCCACTTCCACTAAAAGCATCACATCTCCGCCTTTGGGTGCCAATGTATCATTTGAGCGACGCCGTTTGGGAAAGTGTGGTTTGTTGTGGAACCCCGCAGAGAGGGTGATGATTGAGGCCGATGGGGAAGGGGAGGAATAGCAGCAAGCGTCTCAGCCCTGCAGCGCTGCATATTGACTCAGCCGACATCAACGGTATCATTAGAATAGATAGATAAGAAGCACCAGGAATAGAAATATGTCCGCGTTTGCTGATGCATGCAAGGGTACACACATTTCCAGAGGTTACTGAGGTGGTATTTTAACACTGTTTGTTTAAGGCGCCGGAGATTTTGAACATAAATATAGCTGCAAACAACAGCTCATAAATAAACAGTGGAGGAACTGTAGGAGAAACTGAAGCCACACTGTGAGTTTTGTATTCAGAGCTTCTTGGCAGTGTGTGCATGTTTGTGCATGTGGATCCCTCCCTTTGAAACTGTTTAGCCTGCCCAGACCTATAAGAGCCAAGAGTGACCTCATATACAGTATTTTCAAAGTAAAAGTGCATTCCAGTGATCATTTGGTGCCCACAAAAATGAAATAAATTAAAAACATGGTATTTTAGTGATGTTATTTACCAAATTTATGTGCACTTGTTGCTGTTTTGAGGTTCTTCTCTGCTATCCGAGCTGTCAGGAGAATATTACAGGAGCTGCAGCCTTTAGAGAAGAAATAAAGCTTTCTATTACCCCTGCTGGATCGTAATATGTACGACAGAAAGTCTAGAAGCATTTAAATGTTCGAATCGCTGTATAGAGAAATATTTAGTGCCAGTTAGAGGAGAGGATGTCTGTGAAGTTAAAGTGAAGCTAGCAAGTTAGGGAGTTGAATAGAACTTATGTCCATTCAATGTATTTTACAAGGCTGGTTGCTGCTGCTCTATTGTTGATTAAAGTGTATTCTCAATTACCCTTTGAGGGAAATGTATTTTCTATCAGATTGCGTTCGTTTGTTCACATTTCTAATCAACGTGTCTTTGCCAAATATTTTACTGCTTCACTGTCGCTCCTTTTCAGCCAACCAATCATATATTAGATCGGGGCGGGACTTGTCACCATGGCAACCCAGAAAATGGAGAAGCTTCAAACATGTGGTTAAAGGGTCATATTTTAATCCAAACTATGATTTTTTTTTTCCTAATACCAAATAATTTCGGTGTCGTGCTTCTAACATGTAAAAGTGTCTAACAAAGTGTATTTTCCAAAATCTAACCATGTAGTTTTGGTGCCTAAACCGAACCAGAAAGCATGGGAGACAACAAGAAAGTAGTGAATTAAACCTAAGTTAGAAATTGATGGTTTCTTATCCATCATGGGACATGATCCAGTCTTCAGGGTGAAAGTCTGGTCGCTGGTTTATGCCTCCGTCCTCCCCTCTTATCTCCTAAAGTGGCCTTTTCCATTTATTCCTACATATACAAAACTTTGTCCCCCTTAAAGCGTAATTGCGAATGCAGTTTAGTTGCAAACCTAGTTTAGTCCAGTAGTGTCAGAATCTGGTTCATTTTCCCTCTTTGGGCAGGTCTGAACCCAACTGGATTTGAGTCCAGGCTAAAGCTACCTTTAGAGGAGGTGATCTTTGACTGGCTGCAAACCAATTTTGGAACAGTGTATTGCATTAAATCTGTTTAAACCCCAATCTGATTTAAAGTGCACTCTGCAAGTTAGGCCTATGTGGCTTCCTTTGTGAGATTTCCTTTTAATAATATGTTGAGGATGAATGAATTCAACAGCTGCTAGAATGAATCCAGGTCTGATCTTGACTGGCAATAAAACACACAGCCTTTTAAATGTTTCTTTATACTACTTTTTCACGTGTTAGCTTTCTTAATCCTGGCCCAGACACATTCACTGGCTTGAACTTATTCTCTGTGAAAATAAATCAAACCTAACTGGGCCAATTAAATTACCTGCTCATCTGCAGATTTGATCCAAAGCAAATTAACGAAAGGTTAGAAAGCGCCTTTAGCCTGAGCACCTCTTCCTGCTCCTTTAGATTTCGGACTGGTTGAGGAGGTCAGGTACTGAGAACTATTTCTAAATTGGTTCCATAAATCTCACGCTTAGAAAAAGTGTTGTTTTTTTTTTATTTCTGAAAGGGAATTTTGGCCATCTGTTGGGGGTTATGCTTTCACCATCCGTACAGTGTTGCTCTTAGTAAGTGCTGATATGATGTCTGAGTTTTCTTTGCCAGTAATACAACTAGAAAAACATCTTTTGTTCCCTTATTTTGAGTAAACATGTTTTTCTGAGATACCCTTTTTACCGTTTTTTTTCTTTTAACAAAAGTCCAAACACAGAGCTGTACTAAAAGCTTTGCTAGAAAAATACTAAAAAAACTAGAAAAATCACAATTTAAGTGAGGAAGCAAAGATCTCATTAGAATTCCAACCAAAATTATGAAGCCTTTAGCAGCATATGGCGTAATAATGCTTGAGTAAAGGTCATAGCACTCTAAAATCAGTATTAACTGACTAATCTCGATTCAGCAAATAGAATAATCTAACGTTATGACAGCCAAAAGGGTTTTATTTTTACTTTGCAAATAGTGCAAAACATGAAGACACTTTTATGAAATGTAGCATTAGCCTTCAAAGAAAAACAATAAAGAAGAACCTCTACAGTATTTATATTTATCTATAGCAAGGCTGAATTTCCACCTCACTTAAGCACAGAAAATCCAGCCTTGAAGAATCTTTATTTCTTCTTTATCTGTGAAACCTGAAAATAGAAATGTAACTTTTGTTTTTCTGCTTAAACCGGTGTGATGTTCTGGCAGCAGAACCGCAACAATCCCACCAAGGGTTTAAAAGGAAGTGCCGCCCCGGGGCGAAGCACCTGCTCGACAGTTCCAGCCAAAACCCTTTTTTGTACATGTGTGTGTGTGTGTGAGATGATATACAGTCTGATATATCAATATATTCATTCATCCATATCTGCCTTGTCCCCGCTGGGTGTTTACTAGGTGGGCAGGAGAACCCGCCGGGGAGATTTGAGCGATAAGAAGCAAACATGACATATATTTATCCACTGGATTTAATTCTCAAGCTGTCATGTGAGCCGTTATTGTTGTTCTCTGTCTTGTTGGTACGTCGCGCCCAAGATGAAATTCCAGCCCGCGTAGATGTATAAAGCTCACCATGTTCTACATCCCAGGGCGTGTGTGTCCCCTTTATATGATATTTGATTATTTGTCCTGCCTCCATGAAGGTGAGGGAATATGTGCAATAATATCTTATAGTACCTCAGGTTATAGTGAAGAGTATCTCTGCAAAATTTTACACTTTTATTGGTTTACTTTGTCTTGTTCAGGTGAATGTGCAGTAAATGTGTGTAGTAAACAAGCACTCATTTTATTGTGTTATTGCAGACTCTTTGTGCAACAGTATCTTCCAGAAATATACCACTAAACTGCATTCTCATATATGTTCTGTCCCCGAACGGTAAGACTGTGAAGTAGCAGGAAGAAGACCATTATTCTTAGACTTAAGTTTTACAGTTTAGTAAAGTTTAGGCACCAAAAATATGCTGTTTGGAAACGATTCTCCTCCATGTTCT
The DNA here is from genome assembly GCA_900302755.1 of Chromis chromis. NCBI lineage: Eukaryota > Metazoa > Chordata > Actinopteri > Pomacentridae > Chromis > Chromis chromis. Next base: position 6,092 of record OMNN01051431.1, read on the forward strand.
GAGTTACCATGGCAACAAGTCCGTTCCCATCTAATATTTGATTTATTTTAAAAGGTGTGACAGTAACACAATGAATAAATGTGAAAAAAAATACGTTGATTTGAAACATATTTGTGACACAAACAAACATAATCCAGCAGATTTCCCTCAGATGCAGTTGAGAACGTAATCTTTCATTCATTTGCGTTGACATTCATGCTCCAAACATTGATATTTAACTTGAGGGGGAAATTATCCCCCTTCATTAACACATTAACATTTAACACATAAACAAAACACTAATATTTAGTCTGATTTGCATGTAGGACTTTACTTTCCTTGACATTAAACCCTCAAAATACGGTGAAATTCATGCTTTTTAGAGGTATCGGTACACATGTAGGTGTATTGTTTGTCATGTTTATTCCAAGAAAATCACACCTGCTTGCGGCTCTGCTCTGAATGTACAGACACGAATGTGAGATCAGCTTCTTTTCACCCTCTCAACAAAAGAAAACGGCAATCCTGAATGGCTGCATTGTTCTCGTTTCATGTAATTCACATATCTAATTTACTTCTGAAAAATAGATGCATGTTAGAATAGCATGCTTTCTGCATATTATAAGATTTAAACAATGAAGCATTAATAAATCGAATCATTTACGAGGGGATTTGCAGCTACCTCAGACTTACTAATGAGCTGCATGTTGAATTTTAACCTGTAACGTAGAGTTCAGGTGTTTATCATGAACTGCATCCATTATTACCGTTGTGTCATTTAGCATTTAACAACTAAAGGTCATGTTTTGCACTGACTGAGAAACAAATCGAAGACATGTTCCGCTGGGCAGTTTAATTTCCTCTAAGGTTGTTTTTAACCGTCTGAACCCCCGAGTAGTTTCCGGCATCACATTTTTACTTAGAGTGGCATCATTTTTGTCCTGCATCACTATGGAAACAGCACAACCATGAAAAAGGAGAGAGAACTGAAGAAAAGAGAAATTTCTTTCTTTCTTTATTGGACAAAAAATGAAAAAAACAGGAATGTGCAGGTGTTACCAATATTGGAAATAAAAATGGTGACTCTACATACTGTAGGTATTTTACTACTTACACTTTCAGTATGTTTCCATACTTGTCTTCGGTCTGCTGATTATAAACACAGCCTGCAGTTCAGAGTCACCAATGGCTAGTTGCGTTGAACACTGCAGAATCTATTGTTTTTTCCAGAATCTAAATAGAGCAAACTTCAATTTTTTGGCATTTTTAAGAATACGACATGTAGAATAAAGTGACTGGGATGAAATGTGACAATTTTAAGCTTAGAGTTGGTCATGTTTTGCTCTCAAGGACCATCTGAAAGTAAAAAATTAAATTTTCAATTTCCTGCTATTATAAATGGTGTAATTTTGGCCTCTTTTTCAAACATATAGCATGCTTTTCAAACCTGCCAAAGTTTTAGGGTTCAGACAGTTAAAACAGCTGAATTCAGAGCAGCTTGCTCGACTTAATTTTATGAAATTTGGGGCAGGTGAGAACAAAGATCAAATAGTTTTTATAAAACTACACCTTAGACATCTCTCACCTTTAGCACAGGAAGATTAATCTAGTTATTGGAAATCCTTTTATAATCTAACCTTTCTTGATCCCCTTGGGGAAATTCCTTCTCTGCATTTGACCCATCCTATTCAAAGTTAACCTTAACTATACATACTAGGAGCAGTGGGCTGCCGCGGTGCAGCGCCCGGGGAGCAGTCAGGGGTTAAGGGCCTTACTCAAGGGCCCAACAGTGGCTGCAATGGGGGTTCGATCCTCTGACCTTCTGATCAGTAGCCCAGGGGTTTAACCTGCTGCACCACCACTGCCCCATTACATCAAGCTCATGGATTTAGTTGCAAAGCAAAAATCATGGCACCACTTTGGGCACATTTTGGTTGTATGGCAAACAAAAGAGGAGAGTCCAGTGAAAAGGTGGCCTTAAAAGGTAACAGCTAATATGACTAATCTAGAACAAAAACTTAACAGATAAAGACAAATAGATCATTAACCACAATTATTTGTATGACAACTAATCGTCAACTAAAATGTCATGATCACAACAGACCTACTACAGCTATATTTTTTTTGTGACCAACTTTTTATTAATGTGTGGTTAGTGATTACAGTCTAATTTGTGGTTTACAAACAGTTATATTATGCACACATTTTTTCCTCCCCTTTTTATCCCACGGGACCATTCCCCTTGCGATGGGCATATTGATACATATACACAAATGAATTTAACTACTCCAGCTATATATCTACTGCAGAGACGTGAGTGTGGTATAAATCCTTTCATCTAAATCTGCTAGAAAGTGGAAAAAAATGCATTTCTCATGATGCTGAACTATTTCTCTAAGTATTCACTGCCTTCTTTGAGGGATTGTCATGGTCTAGTACTTGCTTAAAAACATTTTGACTTCATCTTCTCCACTCATAAATCACAGCTAGATTTTTTTTTTAATTTCAATGTGCATGTTTCCAGCTTGTCTGCCACATGGCCTCAAGTGGAGCTAAAAGGCTTCTAAGTCAACCCTGTAGGCTACTGACAACTCCAACAACTAGAGGGTAATGTGCTGCTGTAATTCACATTTAAGTACCACTCCAGTGATTTATTTGAGTTTGTTACTTAATTCCAATACAGAGAGATTCTCTAAAAGGGACCCAAGGTCGAGCAGTTGAGTTTTTGCTTTGCTTTACTTGCTTGATATTTTGTTTTGTTAAACCCACTGAGATAAAAAAAAAAAATGCTGTCTCCAATCTGTGGCATCTCCGTCTATTATGTTCTGTTGGTCTGCACCATCTTCACAGAAATCAAATTTGAACATTTTTCATGATTTATTATGTGTCTACTCACTCTGATGTTGAAGCCGAACAGGTCACTGACCACAGCAGACACAGCAGACAGGATGACGACTCTGGTGATGTTATAGATCAGAGGGTTCACTGTCAGACCGAGGAGTCGGAATGGTATATCCAGCTCCTGGAGCAGGTAAGAGAGAATTCAATGCAGTTTATGGCAACGTAAACATATCCTGTCAAAGCCAGAATTTATTACGGATGAAAGACGAGTGGCAAAATGTAATGTAAGAATCACTTATTAGAATACAGTCAAACTCATCTGCACAAAATTATTAAGGGAAGTCTTGAGATGAGAAACAATGCATAATAGGTGATTAAACTGACTAACACTAGATAGTGCCAGAAGAGAGATGACAGGAAATGAATAACAAAAGTCCCAGAGATAGATTCAAACGGAGAACTTTGTGGTCCCTGTGGAGACTGGGTGCCGGGGCTTCCCAGCCAATTCGCATGGCATTTGCTGTCAGCTCTGGGCCTGGACGAGCGGAGTAAGAAGCAAGCTGCTCGTAGGATGGGGGAGGAGGCGGAACGTGCCTCGTGTGGGATTTGGAGCAAGCAAGAGGCAGAAGACTGGAGGCCAGGGGCAGGTGGGCAGTGAGCTGGCCACTCACTGCCGGCCCACCAACTAGAGAGTGTTGTGGTTGAGGACCGAAACATTCAGTGAAGGTTGTGCACCACCTGATGACACCTGCTCCTGGCCAACGGCTACAGCTACCTGCTAACTTAGCTGAGGAAGGCATCCACAAGTGTAGGCAACAAGTGGCTGCTGTTGTGACTTCAAAGCTAATGGGGGCGCCGTTACTTCATCATTTTAAATGTGCTATTCGACATGGCCAGGAGAAGGGTGTGTGCCAATACAGCATCTATGTCTGGCAGGACGCTTCTTCAAAAAAGTGCTGGGCTGAATCACATGGCTTTTGTTTCTTTGACAACAATATCTCAACAACATATCGCCATTCTAACCTTCTAATCTGTTGTATGATGGACTAACGTGGCCCCTAGTAGTGAGAGACAGACACAGCCAGAACAAGCTTCTCCAACATATGTTGATTACCAGGGCGACAAGTCCTGCCCATGTGACTGGTCATCTGAAATGGAGCTACGGTGATGACACCAGAGCCTTTCTGAAAACTTGTGAAATTTTCCACTACAAGTGCTCTGACTGACTGGACAAAAGAGCTCTCAAATAAGACACCTGATGCAGTGCTTTTTCTCTGAACAGCTGCACATAACTCAGCCTTTGTTTAAACTCGGAGAAACTAAAATATGTTGGCACATAATTAAGACACTTGGACAATAAAAATATTCAAAGGCAAAGTTAGTAAAATAATATAATACCATAATAAATAATAAAACTTTAATTAGAGCATTAAAGTTTTAAAAACTAATGAATTAACTCAAACAAGAACAGTTGGAAGTAAAATACCACTGTATTTTACTTCCAACTGTTCTTGTTTGAGTTATTTGAGAAATTAAAAACTTGAGTTGTCCTCAGCATAAAAATGAGTGAGGCTTTAGAGTTTGTTCTCTCCTCACTGGGAACAACTGAACGCTATGTGGTCACTAATCCTAAGTCATCATTCACTTTTGGGCCTTATTTGTAGGAGCTTAATGTTACTAATTAAGTTTTTATTTTCTTAAAATGAAAGAAAAAGATTCAAGATAAGATCTAATCCAGTCTAAACTGTCACGTTTGAGCAAATCTTTCCGAGCAGTTTTGTAGCTGAAGCTCAGCTGTAGTATGAAGTAAAAATATTGCTTTGAGACTGTCACAGTTAATACTTAAATGAAATAACTTTAAGGCTCCATTTAATTATATTGTTGACTGAATTTAAATACTTAAATTGTGGTGTATACACTCGATTTTACACTTGGAAACACAATAGCATGATCATTCTGGGCAATTCAATCGAAGGCAACTGGACTCAGTAATATGTCTGTGACAGACAGTCAGACAGAAAGAGAGACAGACATATTACTGAGTCCAGTTGCCTTCGATTGAATTGCCCAGAATGATTACGACCTGGATGGATGAGAACATTCACAGACAATAGTACGATCGAACACACCAAGGCATTTTCATATTCATGTGGAAATCCAGGATGTAAAACATACCAGTCAGAATTCCTGCTTACCTTCATCAGTTTTGTGGCTAGTTTCAAAACGTTGTTCACAATACTGAGTTCTTCTTTCTTATTCGGCTTTTTCTCCATTTTTAGATACAAATTGATCTGTAACCAAGAACAGTTTTATACACTGGTAAATGTACAGTGAAGGCCTGCTGATACATTTAAACCTGCCTTAAATGGTATTAAGTATGAGTCAGCTGAAGGTGATGCTCACAGGGCTGAACCCACTGAGAAACACTTAGCATCCCCATGTGTTTTGCAGACGGGGGGGGCCTTACCTGCTCAGTGAGCAGCACTGAGGAGTTGCTGTATTTGCAGTTGGTCTCTGAACCCAGCGTTGCCAGCCGTAACAGAAAGAGCATGAGGGAGGAGCACCACACCATGAGCTCCCAGTTCGTCATAGACTCTAGGAATGTCTCGTGGTTGTGCAGAAGCTGAGTTAGAGCAGAAGCAACAGTGTTTATATTAGCAGACTCCAGCACTTTGGAAATTAGGTTACCTGTAATTCTTAGCATCTAACAGATCATATAAACTATTGTCTATCTGAGCTTTATGACTTATCTTCCATCGGGTAATATGATTACATGCTTGCATGATTTGTAGCTGTGCCAGACTCACATTATTTGCACAACATTATCAAATCAATGATCTCTAAACAAAGCAGATTCGATGCAGCGCATATCGACTGACCTGGGCACAAATGCTGAATGAAATGGAAAGTGCTAAAAGGAAGATAGTGGAGACGATGACGTCAACGGAGCGCTGCGGCCCTCGTCTCTGCAATAAAACAAGCGAGTCATGACACACCATTACAAACAAAGGTAAGTCCTTGAGAACCCTCTAGTGGTGAAGCCATATACAGTGATATACAAGAACAAGGGAGTGTTGAAGCAGAAGAATACAAACCCTGAGAAAAGAGCGTAGTGAAAGCCACATCTTTATGTTCTGCACTTTTTTCAGCCTGAAATGAGGGATCTCAGATTTCTTGGCCTTGCGAGCTGAAGTGAGGTGGCTGAAGTACTTGGCAAATAAGAGTCTCTATTGTGGAAAGATGGATACACACTGTAAGTAATGACAAGTAGCTCTGAGCAGAACTGGTGACGACGGACCAGGGAGTAATCCTTAGTATGCAGACATCACAACTGCACACTTCTAGTAGGCAGTACAACAACAAACCAGGGGTGAGTGGATGGATGAGTGCCAGAGAACTGCAGATTATTGGGATTAGTGTATCTGAAGCCGACAATAATTATTATAAATAAACAATCATTAGTGAAAGCTGTTTAGATACACAGCTGTATAACGACAGGATCATTCTTATACCTCTGATGTATGCATCCTATATATATTTTCTGATAGATTTACCACACAGGTAAACTATTGAAAGTAGCAGAAAGGGAACACTTCAGACAAACTAGGTATGCAGCTAAGGATTGATTTAAATGCAAATGAATGTACCTTTTCTTTCTTCTATAAAATAGCTTTTGTCTGACCAAAGCAAAACAGAAAAAAGCAGCACATCCTCCAATTTGAGAAGGTGGG
>OMNN01051432.1:0-15458 GCA_900302755.1 Chromis chromis
GCCGCCTCCTCCGCCCTCCCCGGGTTGCCTCGCCGGCTCTCCCCGCCGTCCTGCCTCTTGATACTCCCGGACAGGTACTCTATGAGGTTGGTTAGGTGAGCCGGTCTCAGTCTCTCTATCTCCGAGGCTTGTCGGTAAACGTCGAAAGCGTCCGTGAATTTGCCCCCAAATGCGAGCGCGTCAGCCCGCTTGACCATCAGCTCAAGCCGGCTCCCCGGATCTCCGACTCCCGCTAGCTGGCACTCGTAGATCTCCGCAGCCAGGTCGAAGTTTTTAGACTGGAAAGCCTCCGCTGCCAGGTGCAGCATACTCTCACTTTCTGTCCCCATGTAGAACCGTCAGCTGGATGTGTGTCCCCGACTAAGTGTGCAGCATTGTCCGGTCAGAAGCTCGGCTGCTCCGCACGTTTGTATCCTCTGCTGGGACTCAGCGACTAAAGCGCTGGGTCATGGTGCAGCCCATCAAGTACACACGGTATTCTCAATGGAGCAGCCGAGAAAAAAAAACTGTTATGTAAAAGTTGTCATGTGACCACCGGCAGCTGCTCTCATTGGACGAGTTTAGAAAAAGTGTTACAAAACAATCTGTCTTGTAACAGTTTCGGCGTCGGGGCCGCGGGAAGGAGCCGTCTGACCCATGGTCTGACCCGCATCAGGACCGGGTCACCGGGGGACCGAAGGTGGGGCACCGGTAGAGGTCACCGGGGCTGGAGCTGCAGGTCAGCAGCACAACATGAGCATTTTGTAGGCTGTAAGTTACTCCTGGTATATAATCTGTCATCATGACTCATGTGATCATGAGTTTCCACAGACAGACTCCGGACTGTGACCCCATAAGTTATATATCAGAGTAGTATGGCACCATTTCTGTGCCAAGTTACATCTACAGAAAGTGAAATTAAATAACTCTTATATGAGTGTCAGTTGTATAAATGTGACATATTTCTATTTCAGGGTGTCTGATATCAAATAAAATGCCATAATCACCATATTTGCCACCCTTGTGAAGCACTTTGAGACTGATGGAAATGATTATGATATTAACAGTGGTCAGGCTGTCCAGACTGCACCACAAAGTTACTGTATACATTCCATAAAAGAAAAATGCCCCACCTATATTGATTGTGTGACTGTAAAACAGGCAGGTTTCTTTTCAGTACACTTTTTCCAAAGTGGTCAATGACCTGATCTTGAGCTACTGTTCAAAAATGAAACGGCAAAACAGGATTATTACTCTTTTTATGGATCTAGACAAATTGCATTTATTTTATAGCACACTGGTCCCATCTGAGTATAATATCCAGATCCAGTCACTGTTGAATCAGTACTCCTGTCCTGGATATAACTATTTAAAGAACTCTCCAAACAACTCTGTGAAAAGTTTATTCAAATGCATAAGTCAGGGGATAAATGCAAGTTTCCAATTTCCAAGCCACTGAAGCTTGTAACTCCTTCAGAGGAGTCATACTTGTCTTGGTGGCCTCCTTCACTAGTCTCTTTCTTGCTTGGTCACTCAGTAGAGGATGGTCTGCTCTAGGCAGATTTACACATGTGCCATATTTCTTTAATTTCTTAATGATGGATTTAACTGTATATGAATATTTTCTTGTATCTATCCTCTGAATTCTGCTTTTCAACAACCTTTTCACGAAGTTGCTTTAAGTGTTCTTTTGTCATCATGGTGTGATTATAACCAGGAGTACTGATTCACCAGTGACTGGACCTTCCAGATACAGGTGTCTTGAGACACAAATGGAATAGGTGAGTCACTTTAAATGGATTCAACACTTTTACGTGTTATATTTTCCATTAATTTGCATTACTTTGTAAAACATCTGTTTCACTTTGACATGAAAGAGTCTTTCTTAGTAAATTCTCATCAAAATGCCAAATTAAATTGACCATGATTCAATGTTTAAGAGCAGTAAAAAGAGAAAACTTCAGAGGAGGGTGAAAACCTTTTAAAGGCACTGTGAACCTGCTCAGCTTTCACACAGATTTTACACCTGAAGACAAAGCATTAAATCATCAGTGCCAACACAGAAGGATGTTGCCTCTTGTTATTGCCTCCGAGATCATTTTTATTGATAATATAAAGTCTGGTCAGACGTGATCTTATCAAACTGTGTCACTGTGTCACTGTTAGATAAGTTCAACGGGCAAGTTAGCCAGTCATTGTTGCATAAAAGTGTTATTATATAATAATAAAATCATGTTGAGTGACACATTTTTTAACACATCAAGAGTTCTGTCTAGGTGAGATGTGATATGTCACCTATAATGTCAGTTCTGCTATGATATAAAATTCACAGGTATTGACACTAAATGCTGTTGTGTTATATTTACACTGTGTCCGTCTGCGGAGGGCATCAGGGAGTTCTTGTTCAATGCAAGTTAAAACAGTTAAAGCCAGAGTATTTTTGAGGGCAGGATGCTGTAAATGAATGAATGAATGAGTGAATAGAACACATATTTGCTAGCTTATGGAGGTTAATGTTTGCAAACTATATATACGTGTTTCTAGGTAACTGACATTACTGAGTCACTTTTCGACCTCGTATGTCGAAAAGAGGTCGACATACGACCTCGTATGTCGACCTCAGCATTTGCTGATATTCTGTAGTGGTGACTTCCAGCCAAAGTGGGATGGATACAAGCATTTTTTATGAATATCTCTTAAATTAACACTTAAATCCATCATTTATATAGGGCATGTGTGTGAACCTGCCTCGAACAGGTTGTCCTTAAAAACTGAGTGACAGAGCAAGAAAGAGACTAGTGAGGCCACCAAGACACCTATGACTCCTCTGAAGGAGTTACAAGCTTCAGCAGCTGAGATGGGACAGACTGTATATATAGCAACTGTTCTTCACCTGTCAAAGCTATTGTAAGTAGTATATAAGTATATAATAAGTATACTATACATATGTAGGCTACTGATATTACATTCTTATTTTTCGACCGATTATCTCTTTAGCATTTGCTTTTATCCTGTAATTGCAACTTCCAGCCACAGTGGAATGAATACAAGAAAATTATAGTCACTGTCTATTCCTTGGATTACAGTTAAATCCATCATTAAGAAATGGAAGGAATATGGCTTATGATTAAATCTGAAAGAGACCAGTGTGGGAGGCCACCAAGACACCTATGATTCCTCTAAAGGAGTTGCAAACTTCAGCAGCTGAGATGGGAAAGACTCTGCATACAGCAACTGTTCTTCACTTGTCAAAGCTATTCTAAATAGTACAATAAGTATATACAATAAGTATATAGCATCTAAGCTATACAGACATTATTGAGTTACTTTTCAACCTCATATCTCTTTAGCATTTGCTGTTATCCTGTAACTGCGACTTCCAGCCAGACAAGTGGGATGGATACAAGAAAATTTCCAGGTCACTATATACCTCTCAGATTACAGTTAAATCCATCATTCAGAAATGGAAGGAATATGGCGCAGCAGGCCATCCTCAAAAACTGAGTGACCAAGCAACAAAGAGAGTAGTGAGTAAGGCCACCAAGACACTCCTCTGAAGGAGTTCCAAACTTCAGCAGCTGACAGGGACAGACTGTGCATACAGCAACTGCTCTTCAGGTAGGTAGTATATAATTAGCACACTACAAATGTATAGTATCTAAGTATATAAGACATTACTGATTCACTTTACAACCTCTTATCTCTTTAGCATTTGCCGTTATCCTGTAACTTCCGGCCAAAGTGGGTGGTGTCCCAAAATAAGTTCCTCACTATAAGGCTAGAATTAGAAGTAGGTTAAGGTTAGAGTTTAATGACTGTGGTTAAAGGATTGTCCTCCAATTGGTTCTGTTACGAGCCCGGTGTTATCAGTCTCACCTGAAGCCTATCAATAGTATTTACTGCAGTCTTTATATAAAACATGTTTACTAGAGGGAGTTTGGAGTGTGTGAGCGGGGATTACTCACTTAATCAGCGTTCATCTCAGTAGTAGCGGCTGCGGGTAATATAGGTCGGCCGGTCTAGCCTGTGAACTCAATCCCGAACACAGACACTGACTGACATCTACACCGCGGCGGACGCAGACAGACTGACACACATGTAGAAACAGACTGACTGACATATATGCAAATGAGGACACTTGCAGGGTATTATGCAAGGACACAATGACCAGTCATATAATAGTAAGAGATCCTCTTACTCCTTTGCACCTAGAAATTGTGTTTTGTTGCATGTCTAAATAGGCCAACAATGCTCAGGCAGCTATTCCAGTACAAACAGTCTAGACGTCGTGTACTGGGCTGGGACAATCAGTTGTCATGAAAGTCACCTCACCAGACTATTATACAAGCTCTTGCTTGGCTTGGTTTGTGTGATGAAAGCCAAGACTGCATTTGAGTGTTTCTAAAGCAGGTTAATGATTCAACAGTTAAAATATGTTTCAGGGCATTAATTTGGGGAAGAATGTTTAAACATAAAGGAATGAAGCTATGAGAGAAGCACTTGTTACATCTAAAAATATGTTTAAAACCAGATTTAAACTTGAAAATGTGAGTCTGAGGCACGGTGTGACTTGTACCACCATGAAAATGTCATTTTTACTGCTCCTTTCAATAGATTCCGTTTTTTATGGTTGTCTGAACAAGCAAAATCAGATTTCTGTTGGTCTCGGGTTTCTCCAAGACAGAATCAGGTCTATTACTTATCGAAATGAAGAGCAGATGGTTTGTTGAAAATGTTCATCTGTACGTAAAATTCCTTAGATGAGAAGGGAGGTTGACAGTAGCTGCCTCATTATAGTGATGAATGGTGTTTGCAGCTTTCACATCTAAATACTAGACAGAGAAAATGTTTGTTTTAACCAAATAATCTAATGTGGGAGAGGCACTCAGATCTTGTACTTATGTAAAAGCTGCAATAACTTAGAGTAGAAACACTCTGTTTAAAGTAAAAGTCATGGAGTGAAATTTTTTACCAAGGTAAAAGTACCAAAGTCTTAGCATCAACATACTGAAAGTATGAAAAGCAAAGTATTTATTATGCAGAGCAGCACATTTCAGAATAATGTACAGTATTGGATGATATTTACTGATACATTAATGTGTTCATCATTTTAATGGTAAATTTTGTAAAAGTGATTTATCTACTTTATATAGTTTATCTTGGCCTGGGAACGCATCGGGATCCCCCAGGAAGAGCTGGAAAGCGTTGCCGGTGGGAGGGATGTCTGGAATGACCTGCTTCGTCTGCTGCCTCCACGACTCGGATGGATGGATATAGTTTATCTGCTGGGTAGTTTGTGAATTCCCCTTTTGGTATCAATAACATTTTGTGCTCATTTGTAATATTAAATCACAGTTTCTTATACTTATTTTATTAATTTGAATATGCAAAGTAACTAAAGCTGTCAAATAAATGTAGTGAAGTAAAACATTCATTATATGCCTCTGAACTGTAGTTGGGTAAAAGTATAAAGTAGCAGAAAATGGAAATACTCAAGTATTGTACAACCACCAAGTACAGTACTTGAGTATATGTATTTAGGTACTTTCCACCACTGCTATTAGCTATGGACTATTGTAGTTACAGTGATTCATCAAATATGGAATTTTGGTCTCATCAGAGTTACATATTTCCCATCAAAAATAAAAATCCCTTAAAATGTCTTAGACTGTACAGGTTGTTTCCTCTATAGGGTGCAGATCTATGACACACACATTTCAATATATTCATGGCAATGCCCCCCCGTAGCTGACAGAGCTCCTCACAACATACACCCCAGCACGATCCCTCCGCTCCTCCAACACCTACCGTCTCCTCCTCCCCAGGACTAAAACCCGCATAATGGGAGACCGGGCATTCTGCTCTGCCGCTCCACGCTTGTGGAACGCCCTCCCGGACAACTTGAGGGCTCCACAGACTGGAAAGTTTTAAGAAGGGACTGAAAACCTTTCTTTTTAGTAGACATTTTAATCTTTAAAAATTTTTAAACTTTAATTGTCTGTTGGCTGTTGTGCTTTTACTAGTTTTTATGTTTTTAGTTGTAGCACTTTGAGATTGTTTATTTTTTACAATGTAAAGTGTTTTTCAAATAAAATCTATTATTATTATTATTATTATGAAGTTCCCGTCTCTATCTACACCCACTCCTCTCCACTCACTGCAGCTCGAGCACACCAGCTCACCATGACAAACACTGTAAAACAACTTGACTAGCCTTGGACACAATGTTCAGACTGTTTTAACTGATTTAGGTGGATTTTAAATCGCCTTCACCAGAAAATTGTTGATTGCAGCATCTCTTGCCCAGAGTTTTTTTTCCCCCAGATAATTGGAGAAATCAAGCCAGGATTAAAGAGTGGCTACTTCAGTCATAAAACTGATCTGGTAGAGCTGTACAAAAATCACAGAGTAGAGCTAAATTAACCCTCACATTAAAGAAATGAAAGGCTTGTCTGACTGAGAGTTTCAGACACAATTTCATACTGATTTCTTGTTTGAGGTTACTGCTTCAGTCGTTCATTTCTATAGTATGTTTGTGTTGTCACCTCTATGTTACTGTTCAAATCTGAACAAATCATCTACTCTTGGAAAATAGAGTAATGGGCAGATTTTATTACAGAATTGTGGCTCAAGAAGAAAAAGTCTTCATGATATTATGGAAAACACACATAAAAGTAGCATTTTACCTAATACATTATGAGGCTAGAACACACAAGACTAGTAAATATGTTTGATATTGTAATGGTTTGAATTCTATGTACAAAAACATGAGTAAAAAGGACCCATTCAGCGCATATCATGTGGCACCAGGTTAAAGGGCCTTTTCCACTTCAGGAACTTCCACAAAGGACAAGGAACCTTTAGAGGAAATGATTTAACTCCTCCTAAAAGTCTCTACTGAGGGGGTTAGTACAGCATTGCAGCACTGAACATTTCTAAAGGGTTAAGTACAGCATTCAATTTTATCCACTATAAGGTGGTTTTGCACTGCAGGAAATCAGGACAGGTGCGATCAACTCTGAGTTCACCAAAATAACTATTAATTGTAGCTACCGGACACTACTCCAGTTATATGAACACATAGGAAACACAGGGTTTGTTAGATTAAGTCATATGGACGGCAATGGAGCAGGAGACTGCTATTAAACAAAGACATTGAGAGCTGTTCTTCCTGAATTTAACCAATCAGTGTCGAGAACCGCACAGCAGTGTTTCAGGACCGCTCAATAGTACCTACCAATGAGGAGGTACTTTTTTTTGCCCTAAACAGCCCTGATTGAGGTTCTACAGGTGTGCCTTCTGTGGTTGGAACACATACAAAGGTTTCTGCAGGGAAAACCACCTCTAGTCGTGTGAAAAACAGACTTTTTGGGTCTTTACACCACAATCAAACAACAGTCTGAAAGAACCTTTTAGTTCTACAATTTCATTTAGCAGACGCTTTTATCCAAAGCATCTTACATATGTAGGTAGGCGGGGCAGCATTAAGGACCTTGCCTAAGAGTCCTCACTGGATACCTGTACCCTGACTGGGATTTGAACCACTGATCTCCCATGCCAAGGTCTGGGGTGTTAATCACTGAGCTACCCAGCTGCTAGTTCCTTAAAAGGTCCTGGGACTGAAAGTTCCAGGTACTAGTCTGAGTGCTTAACTGATTACATCTGTATTTTGGCACAATGAAGGTTTCACAGGTGTCTCAAATCCAACAAACACTGTATTGAAAAATGCTGATATGTACAGTTTACAGTTTAAAAGAATGATACAGTCTGATTTTGTTTTTAAATACAGGTTGAGATACAGGAAGTTATCTTTTTGCAATCTGTCAACAGTCAAGTACGTTGGATGCCAACACCATCAGAGCGTAAGACAGGCAGATTATTATTACCTTTCATATCATCACATGAGAAAAATGTACAAAACTGGTTCTCAAAAACTAAGCAGTGTACTTCAACAACTGGACGGTGCATCAGTCTTGGATCTTGAGAATGCTCCTCTTCTCCAGATCGTTCATTTCTTTGAGAATCGAAGCCACGTTGTAACGAAGGTCCTGGAATTTCGACACAGGTACCTGGACACGAAAAACAACAAGGCAGAATGAAAATAACTGCATATCCAAGGTGGAGCTAAAATGGTAATAATAATACGGTTGCACACCTGGTGTGTAACTGATGTTTAAAAATGTAAATATAGTCACTGAAAGAGTGACTGAAAACCTGTGATTACGACTGTGTGTCTCCCTGCATGGTGAAAATGGACCACATGCAGAACAACAGGCTTTTATTTATAGCTCCCCTAATTTGTGTCCCTCACATCGCTGTGTTAAAGGTTCAAACTCAGCGTGAGTCATCATATGTTTGCAGCTGTATTAGAGATGACGCACGTATTAATTAAAAGAGAGAGCAGAGAGAGAAGGTGAATCCATCTCCTCTGGTGGTTTTATTTGCCTTCCCTTTAGTTCTCTGCAGAGACCATTCCTGAGAAGCACATGTCAGGTGGAGATAAGGTGCATCCATCAATAGAATCTGCACATGGGATGTTGTCGCCGCTAATCTTCTAATTCTGCTGTAATCTGATTACATAACCGCTGCACTAGGTACAGCGTCACACATAGTAGCAGCCCCCCCGCCCTCCTGCTTCTGTCCACATTAGTAGCCTACTTTGAAAGCATTTGAGGCTAAAGTCTCGAATGCAGCTTTTATTCTGTAATTATGATGCAGATGTGGTGTATGGCGCCCCCTACTGAGGAAACTCTCTTAATATTTTAGTAACATTGCAGAGTTTCTCATGTTTGTCTGCTCAGTTTTAGTTGTACATATTTTCTATGACTGCATTTATTACAATGCAAGTTACACAGTTACTGTCAGAGCAAAAATCCATACGTTGATCTTATTTAAAGCCACACTGCTGTTTGTTTTGGCTGTTTGTGAACCGAAAGAATGTGTCTTTTTACAATAGTTTGATCTAAACTGTGTCAGACACTTGGTCTGAGGCAGGTTGTAGGTTAGACCGGAGTTAATAGATATAACTTCAATTATTCCACTGTCATCCTATTATGTAACTGAAACAGATCTATATTAGCCCACTGCCCTCCGACCAACTTCTTTAACCCGCAGGCTGAAGATAAACTGGCAATACAAGCCACAGTGTGCAATTAATACCAGTCATGCGGGCAGAATCCATACAGGTTACTGCAAGCCAAACATAAATACTTTGATAATGCAATCTGGAATCAATTCAGTTTGTCAAAGTCTGTAAATTTACTGCTGCTGTCATGAGTTCTGAAACTTAAATTGGGAAGTTTAAGACAGATCAAATAAAGGGCTGGTGAAATGTAGATAAACATTTTTACACATTTTTATATGTATAAACTAAAGAGGATGTCTTGTGTTGTGAAAAAATCCCTCACACTCCAACTGTATTGAAGACATTTTGATCCAAAGAGTTGATTCAATGATTAATTAATCAGTTATTTTAGATATATTACAACTTCTATATATTCTCAACATCTGTATCCGGGTGAGGCATGGCGACTCAGTTGTTAGAACCACGGCACCGTCGCCTCACAGCTAGAAGATCCGTGGTTTACGTCCCGGTTAGGACGCCTTGGATCTTTCTGTGTGGAGTTTGCATGTTCTCCCTGTGCAGCGTGGGTTTTCACTGGGTTCTCCGGCTTCCTCCCACAGTCCAAAAACATGCTGAGGTTAATTGATGATTCTAAATTGTCCATAGGTGTGAATGTGAGTGTGCTTGTCTCTATCTGTAGCCCTGTGATAGACTGGCGACCTGTTCAGGTTGTCCCCTCCCTTCACCCATGTCGGCTGGGATAGACTCCAGCCCCCCGCGAGCTAATATTCAGTACTAATATCAAAATGGAAGAATGAGACTCCTGTGTTTTGGGACTAGATGCATGAATTCAATCAGCAAGCAATCAGGAACAAGTCAGTACCTCAAAGCGGTGAAAACTCCCATCTGATAGTTTCATCTGCATAAGAACAGAAGGCTGCAGGGCCCTGGCTAAAGAGCTGGAAGACACAGAGACAGAGGCATCATTATGGGACTAAGTTTGAAAAGTACACTTGGTAAATAATTAACTTTTAAAAAGTAAGACTTTAAAATAATAGTTAGATTTTTCTCATATTTTGGCCACACATTTGACTCTGAATTGTTTTTCTACTGCTTTACCCATCAGTTAAATGTATCAGGTTCAATTAACTGGTTGCTGCTGCATTATATTTATCAGTCACAGTTTTTCAGTAAACTTCACATAAATCTCTTGGACATTAGCAGCATATTTAGAGCCATCACTCTGTTCTTCAACATATTCCTTCTGTTCTTCAGGATCTCACCTTGTAGAAATGGCCACATCCACTCTCCATTTAAAGTCTGCTACTGTGGGGAGCTGAGGATCTTTCTGGGAGGCAGCTGCGTCTAGAACTGCACGGCTAAATAAAAACACACAAAAAGCGATGTAACACAGCACAGAAAACTGTACCTGAATGCAGCACTGTACTGAAATACAAAATATATCTCCATGAAGGCTGTAATTGGCTACAGGACTCAAAATGTACAAACGTGTAAACTGTCAGGCTGTACATTCAACATACCGATTTCCAAAAATCACACTGCAGAAATCTGTGATGAAGTCTTCAGGTATCCTAATGACAAAATAAAACAGAAATAATTACAGCATTTAGGAAGCTAGCAGTGTTTATTTTAAGAAGGAATAATAATGAATGAAAACAATGAGAGGTGTGGATAAATGATGGGGCTTGCCTTAGTTCTCTTAGATCTTCCTTGAAAGCCTAAACAGGGACACAAACAAAATGTTAATTATTGTTTTACTTGAATGTATTATATCTACATTGTAAAACATGTGTTTTGACATTCATGAAAAAAAGTAACCGCCACTTGTTGTTCTAAATAACCACACAGATGTTTTCAGTTCATCTGATTGATTAGCTTCCTGCTCAAAATTATGTCATCCTACCAAAAAACTCATACAGGTGTAAATTGTTCCATCAGGCACAACAGGAGAGTGGGGGAGGTGTTAATCAAGCATTAATGAGAAGAGAAACACCTGCAAGCATGTCAGAGTTTTTATCAACTTTTTTTCCCCCAAGAGACATTATGACTTAGAGAAGGAAAAGTAAAAAATGTCTTAATGGCATTAACAAAGGCTCTGTTATCACTGGTGGAATGTAACTAAATACATTTACTTAAGAGCACTGAGTTACTTCATTCTGCTACTTTATACTTCGACTCCACTGCAGCTCAAAGGAAAATATTGCACTTTTTACTCCACTACATTCATTTGAAAACTTGAGTTACTTTGCAGATTTAGTTTAATAGTACAAAAGATAATCAGCAAATATATTATGATGTGATTGAGATGAAACTGTATTGATCCCTGAGGAAAAATTGATGAGCTAGCTGGCAGATTAACTTTTTTAAATAGTTAAATTTCCTTTACCAGCTCCAACCTCAATGCAATGGGCACAATAATTAATTAACAACTAGAATAAAACAATGTGATATATTATTCTGAAATATGCCAAACTGCATAACAAGTACTTTCACATAAGTAAAAATTGAAAGGTGGGACTTTTGCTTGTAACAGGGTTAGTCCAGTACAAAATCTAAATACTTGTTCCACCTCCGTCGGTTCTGTTGAAGAGCCCCAGCAATCCATGACAGTGTGACTATGACCCAGCATGAACAACACTAGGACCCTAACACTGAATCAGCTCAATGGAATTCAGTCATAAAACGCATCATATATCAGTCTCTTTCAGTATAAAACCTGCAGTGTTTTACCACCAGCTCACCTCCTGTTTTAGTAACGGTGTTGGGATGCGGATGGCCTCAGACAGAACTCTGTGCATCCCAGCTATGATGTGACTGAGCCTCTCCTGTGGGATGACGCTGCTCTCTGCTATCGATTTCATCACCTCTCTGCAGTCCTTCCCCTCCAAAGCACTGACCACAGCTGGATAGAAGATAATCCACAGACACATTAAAGACACAGCCAATAGCTTCCACTCGATCTAAGTGTTAGTAGCTGGATCTTATCACAGAGTGAACAAAGAGGGGTACCAGGAGGGTCACCAGTCTCCTCCAAACATAGTTATTTGTGCTGTTTTTACACCAAACTCTCATCACCTAAGCACCTGTAAGTGTTAGATTCCATTGTTTCATGTGCTGTATACAACACAAGTGAGTACAACATCACTTAAATGTCAAATGTTTCAAAATTGTATCACCTCACAGTCTCTGCACAACTTCTCAGTCGAACAGTAGGGTATTTAAAAAGTAACAGTTTAGATTTACTATATTAAACTCAGATTTAAATACATCGTATGTCCAACTTTGTTTTTGATGATAGACTCCTCAGTATGGAAGACACCAGTGTTAGACAAATGTCTGGAGAGATGTTCTTCAGAGATTACATTTATTCAGCTGCTCTTTGCTAGAAGGGTTATGTTGCTTTGCCTGACTAGTTTTTAGTTTTTTCTTCATTAGAAACTCTTGGATGATTTTTGGAGTTTGCTTCGGATCCTTGCCATGGAAGTGATCTTGTAGCCAGGGTTTTGGTTTATCCACAGACATCCATGGAGCCATCTATAAATGTCGTCCCTCCGGCACTCCATATCGTCACACTCCCACCTCTGTGCTTCATTGTCAGGACTATGCATTCACTGTGGTAGTCCATCTGATCAAAGAATGTGCCTCCAATATTTAGCAGATTATGTTTCGTGTTCTTTAGTAAAGTTTAATGTAGTTTTTTCTGGACACCCTCCATGTGCAATGTCCTTCTCAGTTTCTGAGTGGTCACAGAAACTCTGATTGATAACCACTGATAATTTCTGTGCCAAGTCTGAAGCACTTGCCTCTCTGTTTTTTCAGAACTACACTGTGCAAGCACTGCTGTGTAATTTTAGTAAGACAACCACTGATTAGTAGTACCATGGTTTGTCCCATGCCTCCTAAATCCTGCTGCAACTGTGTTTCAACATTTCACAATTTTTAGTTGGTCACAGCACTTCATCTAACATTTTCTATCTAGTAAGTATATTCCTTGTGGGGGCCATGATGCAGACGTACAGATAGACACAGCCCAGGGGTGTTCACAGCTTATTTTATAACTATGTTCATGCAGTTGAGCTAATTGGAAATCAGTGGACTCGGTTTAGTTTCAAAGATCACATGTTTTCTAACTTGTGTATTCACTTTAGCTGCATTGGGTTTCTACTTTGGGGGCAGTATTTATATAGTTTTTTTAAAGTACAGGTTCATGATTGTGGGGAAATACTCTACTTGTCATCTTAGAAATAATGCAATTATTGAGAGGTTATATAGCTTTGGATCATTTGATGAATTTGCACAGGGATGTACTCACTTCTGTTGTATTTTAATAGATAGACATGCTGCAATGAGAGATATTACAAACAATTAAGCTTAGGGTAGTTGTTGTAGAGAGACAGTAATAGTTATATCATCTCGTAGTTAATGTCTTTACCTTTTAGTATTTTTCTGAAAAGCTCCTGATCCACATCCTTCAGGTTTTTCGACATCGACTCGATTTCTGGTGGTATTCTTCCTCCCAGAAAGGAAGGGTCCTTTGCATGGCTCGAAGACATGACTAACAGACCCCTAATATTCAATGTGAACAGACAGCAGAATTAGAAATATAAGAACAACCGTCTGTGTTGTCTTTTCTGCCAGTTTTCTGTTGATGCGACAACTTCCGCCTTCATGTCACATGACGCTCGTCTTCTCCCGGGAGTCTCGCGGTGACAACTCTGCTGAGATCATCGACGGAAAAGAAAGGATTCGCAAATGGAGGTGGCAGAAATGGTCGCTGTTTGAACGAAAAAAGGTTGGTTTTTTAACGTCGATAGCTTCTTAATTACAACCTCACCCGGTCTATGAACCATCCACGTTCGTTTTTAAGAGGAGAAGATCACTTATCTGTGTGTTTGTGGTCGGTTAAACGCTACGTGGAGATTTGGAGCGTTAGCAACCAGCTAACGATGCTAGCTGGTGTTGTGTTGTCACAGGCTTAATGTTCACGTTTTCCAAACACGGCACGGTTTACGTAACTTATACACGAGCTAATGTAGCTAGCTTCTTTTGATGCTGGATTTCAATTTTCTTTGCCTTTTTAGTTTTACTATTATATTTACAGTAGCTTAAAGCATTTCGAGGTATTTACGAGAGTTGAATGCTTTAAGTATGTGCTATCTAACAGTGTCAACAATTAGCATGAGCGGAGTCGTAAATAATCTTGGCAGGGAAAAGAAAACATCAGCAGTTTGTAGTTTAATTAGCCATTAATGTAAACAGTGTTTTCTCTCTAGTAAAGGTCCCACTAGCTTTATATGCTGTACAGATTTTACTGCTCGCTAACGCTTGAATTAAAAAAAGTTTGCGAGACGGCTTTAAAAATTTGTCACAATGAAATGTTTAATTTTAGTCAGTATTGGTAATTCTTGATCGTTTTTAAAGACCTGTTTTTAATAATGACCAGGGAAAAAAAGGTTTAATGTGAATGTTACCACCTTACATTGGATTTAACCACTTTACCTTGTTTATCAAAGTACACAGGTATTAATTTTAATGTTAACACAACAATGAAAATACACACATTAACATAAATAAGGATTAATGAATGAGCCCACCTTGATACACATTAAACAAAGAAAGCAAGTAGAACCCAGAGGTGCACAGAGGGGGACCAGGGTGAAGTCACTGCACCTGACCGAGGTTAAGGTTCCCAGTTGCTGGCTTGGACTGGGTTTTACTGGACTAGCAGGCTGCTGGGAGTGCGTTGATTAAATGTAGGAGGTGGTGGACATCAGGTCCTGTGTGTTTTTAGTCTGAAGGACTTATGAAGGGCTGTTTCTGAACCAGAGCTGGAGCATACTTTTTTTTAATAATAATAATCTAACCTTTATTGATCCCCTTGGGGAAATTCCTTCTCTGCATTTGACCCATCCTATTCAAAGTTAACCTTAACTATACATACTAGGAGCAGTGGGCTGCTGCGGTGCAGCACCCGGGGAGCAGTCAGGGGTTAAGGGCCCTGCTCAAGGGCCCACAGTGGTGGTGACTGGGACAAGCGGTCGCTCTCACTTTCCCATCTCAAGCTCTTGTCAGTCTGGGGACTCAAACTGGCGACCCACCGGTTACAAGGTCGCTTCACAAACCACCAGGACACCACTGCCCCCAAGGTCGCTTAAGATACTTCTTTATGACCCTGGAAGATGCATAAAACTTTTGTGCTGTAGCTGCAAGAGACTCCAGCCTAGATACAGTAAGACACATCAATCAAGCACCTTGCAATGTAAACATGCAGCAAGACTTATCTGAAAGACCTGTCTGAAAAGATGATGGACATTCAGAAGTCTTAAGATAAACAGAAAAAGACCAAGTGTCAAAGTGCTCCCTAAGCACCATCCATATGAACCATGTAGAGCAG